>JZKD02S1705265.1:181064-193044 GCA_000966675.3 Picea glauca
GGGGGGTCCAGAATTAGTGTTAAGGAGTGCACCAAGATCTGTGACCAGAAAATAAGCACGCAGATCAATGGCTCATAATGGATTTCGGACCCCCCCTGGTGTTCTGCTTTTAATCAAAAGGGGGGGGTCCGAAAAGAATATTCTTTGCAGCGGGCCCATTTTACAGTTGGCATCATCCTATTGGTCCGAAAGACTCTTCACCTTATGCCGTCTGACAGCCTCCATCACTCCGAGATGTCATCCTCAACTAAGCCCACTTGTCCCACTTGCTCCCGGGTCGAGTCCCATCCCATAACTGTTGTCAGTCCCTGCTGTTAGGCCTTTACCCTTCACTCATGAACAGCCCCCTTCGGCGAATTTTACCTCCAATCACATGCCTCCACGTCACTCATCCGTATGCTTTGGCCATCGTCATTTGCCATCTCATCCCAAGTGGCCCGTTGTCCATTAATGACGGGGTAATACGCCCGTTGTCATGCTGACTGTTTCCCCGCGTCCAACCGACCCATTTTCGAATAAAACTATCGTTTCCCTTTTGTATTTGTTATTCATCCCTCGCGCCAGTAACCTTCTTCCTCCATCGCTTCCACATCGCCTTCACCTACAGTCCAGTTGACCCCACTAACGTATTGTTTATTTGCAGGTACAGTTGCTGAAATGGTGTCAAAGCCCAGACAAGCGGAAGGAGAAGAAAATTCTTTTCTTCCTCCTCCAGTGGACCTGGATAAAGTTCCCTTGGTTAATAAAGACCGTTTGATAGAGGATACTATCTGGAGTTTCGACTTTTCTGATCTGCAGTCATGGCTCCGCGAGGTATTCCTAGACCAGAGTGACGAAATTGGACTCTGGGAGTACAATTTGCCTCTGTATCTCTTCCCCCAGATTCATAATTTCCCCGAGTTTGCCCACAAATGCCAGGCCCATTAAATCCCTGACCAGAAAGCCATCGTTTCTTCATCTAGAGACGTCCTTTTCTTCATCACCCCCGAAGATATTGACCAAATGATGCAAGTTACCCGAGTAGATTCTGCGTCCCCATTCAGTTTAGAAATCCTCACTGAGTTATATCAGAGAATGACATTCCCTCAGAGGGCTCATATCTTTGAGCTTTTCCTCCCCACTTCCTCTCCACTCCCTTCCACCAATCTCCCATACCCTTCTTCTATGTTCTCTACCAAAGGAAATCAAATCATTTCTTCCCTGTGTGCCCTGCTTGGTTACTACTCTGATCAGTGGGTAGAAGAGCCCATCCTGGGTTTTCTGTCCATTTTCTCAAACGATGAACAACCTACCACACAGTTCGATTACAACACTTTCTTGGCCAATAATATTCACGAACAATTCGTGAATTTCGGCACAGAGGGTATGTTCAGATATTATTCCATACTGGCATACATGTTCTTATACTTCCAGGCCAACAAATTCAACTTCTCCATGCAGAAGATGGACGCGGACAGTCGGCCCCAGCCAGTCACAGCTTGGACTTCTCTTCTGAGGCATAACTCGACTGAATATGACTTCAAAGTTTTTATCGATCAGTTTTACCATCCGGTGGTTAGCATGTTGAGTGGCAGGCCTGATCCACGAATAAATGAAGAAGTCCAGAGAATTCTGCAGATCTCGGACAATGCGAAGACCGGAGACTGGTACTTGTACTAGAATTATACTGAAATCAGAGTTTTCGGGTGCGATTTGGCACCATACAAGCTACCTCGATACGTGCCGGTAAGGATCTTTGCCTTAGAATATATTAGGCAAATAATTAATTCATACGATATTCATTTTGTTTCCTTAAAAAAGAAACAACAATTGAGGATTAAAGGGAAGATAGGTTCTTTTATCTGCAATAGTAGAGGTGCTGGTGAGGAAGCTGACATAATATTGAAGGAGATGAAATTATTTAATAGTTTCACCTGGCACTATGATCCATACGAGATCATCTCTGAAATGAGGGTGAACAATAAGAGTGTTCCGTATTCTCATGAGCCCAAGCCAGAGATCGAGAAATTTGCAAATCAGACAGAATGGGAGCCCGATACTTTGATTGACGAGGAACAACAAACTGAAGTGGAACAACAGATGCCCTCGACAAGTGCGCTATCCGCTACCACACCTCAGGTCCTCAAAGAGAAGAGGCCCTGACAGGAGTCATCTCCTCTTGTAACAGAGGTGTCATCAGAGGAATTCCAAATTCACTCCAAAAAGCCGAAGGCAGTTTCAACACCCGACGCAATAGTAGAACAGGAAGTTCCAGCTACCACAGTGACCACCACAGGGGTCAAGCCAGTCACTCTACCTTTTGGCTCGAGTTATCATAAGGGAATAACTACAGTATTAAAATATACGGATTCTCCCTTAGACACCACGCCAAGCAAGATTGGGCCCAAGTTGGGCATTTTTGAAAAATATGACCTGATCAAGAAGAAGAATGAGACACTCACTAGCAACACTTATGCTCAGTTCCAGAAGCAGTCCTCCACAGCCCAGTATAGGCTTCTTTCAACATTTGACACAGAAAAAGGTAGGATGCATATGGCTTACCTCCAAGCACAAGTGCTGGATCCTAAGGTAATATCAGATTACAAAAGGGCCACCTTTGAGTTCCAAGCAAAAGACGTGCATCCTGCAGATTAGATGGATCTGCACAAGTAAACTGGGGAGATGGTTTTCCACACATTAGCCCACGCCTCAGCTTCTGCATCAAAATTTTGGGTAGCTTTGAGCAATGCACAAACCCAACTCAAGCTAGAGAAAATGTCATCTTTCGCGAAAGATAACAGAATCAAGACGTTGGAGGAACTGGTCCTCAAGATTGGTTACGACCCTGTTAACGTCAAGGCTTCCGAAGAGATGATTAAAAAGAAAAATGCTGACATCGCGTCCTTAAGAAAATAGCTAAAGATTCCTCCAAAAGAATATCCACAGGAAAAGGAGATTGCAGAAAAGGAAGGGGAAAAGGATGAGATGTTGAAGTTAATCATGGAGCAGAATGCTCAGTTAAAGGAGATGGAAGCAGAGATGGAAAGACTACTAAAGGAGAAAGAGAAGGCAAAGACAATGGAAGGCATCCCATTAAGTGCTATCCCAATTGCAGGTTTGAGCACAGCAACAGTGACAGCCATTCCTTCTGCAATATCAGTGCCACTACTAGAAGGGACAACAGACCTGGCCAAATCCATGGAGAGGATGAACCTGCAAGAGTCAGAAATCAGCAGGATTAAGAAAGAAGTGGAGAATCTCCAAGAGCTTAAAACCTCTTTTCAGACAAGCCTGTCTAAAGAAAAGCAGGTGAATGAGAAAATCCGGAAGGAGCTACAACAGCTCCAAAAGCAGACCGTGGCAGGGAAGACTTTGGCTGAGGCCAAAGAAGTGATATGGAAAGACATTACCAAGTCTGTCAATGAATTCTGGCCAATGTTTCAAATCATGTTCGAGCAAAATGAGTTGCTCCAGAGGAGCAAACAAGCAGTAGAGAAAATTAGGGTGGAGATGGGAGACATGCCTGCACAAGCTAATGAGATTATCAGGTTCCTAAATTCCAAGACCAGAGAGGAACTTGAAGAATTAAATATTGAGGACAGGATAGAAACCATACTTGAAGTCAAAAGGGTTCTGACCAAAAGGGGCCTCATGCTTCAGCTCGAGGAAAAGATTCAAGTCATGGATCAAGGAGTGCATAATTTTTTCAATAAGATAGATGATCTCCAAAGGAAAGGCCTACCTGGCCTGAAGGTCATCAATGATAAATTAATGACACTCCCTGATTATAAGAAGAAGTTGAATGAAGCGTCCAATTCCAAATTTGCAGGGGTACAAGGGAGTATCACAGGAAAAACATTCATAGAGGCCCTGCAGTTGGATATTGATATCCAACATGAAATTAAACATATATTCACCATCAAGCCTACATTTGCTAAATACATAGACATGGATGAAGTGTATTGGAGATTGCTTAAAGTCACAGTGCCAGGTCATATCATATGGGAAGAACTGTGTGATCTACTAGATTAGCAGATGAGCTGGCGCATCCAGTCACCTGTCCAGTCAGAAGAGATTGCGAAGGCATCTCACCAACGGCCTACCCCAGAAATTTCCGCATGTAGTTGTAATGAGTCATCAAACAGTTTAGATTAGTTAAAGTAGTTAGACTAAAAATAGAATGGGCATGTCCTGATCAATTATGACAAGAACGTTTGTAATTTGAATTATAAATACTTCAACTCTCGAAGTATTGAGGGTTGTTGATTCACACACCCTATCACTATCAAGCTGTAATATTTTTGAGATCGGCCATTAATAAAGAAGAGGCATTTACAGGATTCTTGCGTATGTTCACTGGCGACGTTGATCTTCTAAGTTAAATGTTTTTCTTTCTCTGTAACCATTTTGTTTTCTGAATCTAATCTTTATGAGTAGCGTTATGTTGCAGGATTTATCTCTGATACCCTGTTTCTGATTCTAAGATTTATATGTTTATCTTCTAATACCTTCAATTAAGAAATTCTTAACTACTTGTTAGTTGAAGTTATTTCCCTCATCTCTTCTTCCGTCCATCATTTTAATTGATAAATATCTAGTGAGTATATTATCTCGGCCTGTAAATGTTTTATTCAGCATTTCTGGTTGTATCGATTATTTGTTTAAATACAGACCCCATAGCCCAATGGATGTGTAGACCGTCTCAACCAATTCATAAACCACTTTTACAACAAAACAAACTCGTTCCTTTACCTAGCCTAAAATCTAAACTAAGAAACAAAGTGAAATCACATAGAGAGATCCCTCTCTGAAGCTAGAAGGGCTAGATCCCAGCTTTAAAAGCGGTTGGTTAAGGTTACCTTTGTAGATTTCTTCTTTTTCAACCTCTAGGAAATTTACCAAGTGCTAACAAGATCCACAGTGTATTTTCAGTGGCTATACCTTTCTATCAATACAATTATGGATCCACAGTGTATTTTATGGCGACCATACCTTGCAAGTCTTTATCACCCAAGAATAGGTATGCCTGCCTTGGGTTTGAAACATGTCATAATATTTGTTGGATGTTTGTGTGCAGCTTCTGTCAGGTTCTCTGCATCTATACCCTTGCTTGAAAGTCTACAAATAATTTTAGTTATCAGTTCTTGTCTTCTAACTTCATACTTTGGGGGGAAATCTATTACACATAAAAAATACTCACCTTGATAGTGTCGCAAGTGTCGTCATTACAAAGGTCGCAAGTGTTGCATTTTTCTCACAAGGTCGCAAGTGTCGCATGTTTCTCACAAGTGTCGCAAGTGTCAAAGAAAGCATGCTACCATGATTCCTATGTTGTGCCTATAACAACATGAGAAGAACACTTGAAACACCTCAACCATTTGATTTGGAAGAGGAGAAGTGAGTCAGCAGGATTAAAAACCTTTTTCCATCTGAAAGCACCTCAAAAACTGAGTTTTTGGAAGGGTGCACTCCCCTATACCTCTTATGGGAGCATTGGAGCTCCCCCTTACACTGTCTGGGAGCATTATAAATCTCCTTTGGCCCTTTTGAGGGAGCACTGGTGTCTTTAGGAGCACTGGCGCCCCCCTTAAGCCTACTGGGGAGCGCTACAGCGCTCTGATGGCCCTTTTGAGGGAGCGCTACCTATTCTGGGCAGTGGTTAAGTTGTTGAGATGAATGGGGGAAGGATCATTTTGTTGTAGGAAAATCTCCCTGCGGACAGGTAGATCGCCTCTAAGAGATTGACCCTAACTCTAGACATAAAATGCTTAACGTGGGCACTGAATTCCTTTCAAATCTATCTAAACTAACACATGAGAAGGAAAGATAACATAAGTACCTCTTTATCGACATTTGTCCCTACACGCTCTGAGTTGCGCTCCGATCCTTTTCTCCTCACTGAGTCCTGTAGGAAAATGAGATACGACCACTTCCTACTCTATTGATGTTAGCTTGAAAATAGATCTATCTATCAATGATAAGTTCATGTGACATTAGACACAAACTAGAAAGAAACAGGCCAAGTGTGTCATATTAATGAAAATAACGACAGAAGTACTTACAATCGTAGATGCGATTGCGACAACTTCATCAAGTCCTCTTCGTCTAACCCTTGCTCGAAAGATCCACAACCTGGATAACAACAGCTTCACTGATCACTCTCCTTTGGTTGACTGTGTGTTTCCTATGAGATCATAGGTTTCATGCTTATCAGTTCTCCTCCAATCAACTCTGTTCCAGCACCACTTATGAGATCATAAGTTTGGTGTGATTCTCCATTTCCGTCCCTCCTTTCACCATTAAAAAGCTTGCTTATATAGCCTTGGAGAGGCTTTAACCACTTGAGATATCCTTGGGGAAGTTGAGCATTTGCCTCCTTCAGTTGAGGATCTGCACTAAGATCATGGATGGACTAGGGATTCGAATCCAACTGCCTTCCAAGAATGAAAAGATGCTTCCCCCATTCATCTCAACAGCTTAACAACTGCCCAGAATAGGTAGCCCTCCCTCAAAAGGGCCATCAAAGCGTTGTAGCACTCCCTAGTAGGCTTTAGGGAGCGCCAACGCTCTCAAAATCTATAGTGCTCCCTAAAAAGGGCCAGGGGATCTTTATAACGCTCCCTGACAGTGTAAGGGGGAGTGTTGATGCTTTGAGATAGTGTAAGGGGGAGCGCTCCCCTCCAAAAACTCATTTCTTGAGGTGCTTTCAGATGGCAAAAGGTTTGCAAGCCTGCTGACTCATTTCTCCTCTTCCAAATCAGATGTTTGAGGTGTTTTAAGTGTCCTTCTCATGTCAGTATAGGCATGACATAGGCATCATGGCAGTATGCTTCCCTGACACTTGTGAGCAACATGCGACACTTACGACCTTGTGAGCAAAATGTGACAGTTGCGACCTTTGTAATGACGACACTTGCGACACTATCAAAGTGAGTAATTTTGATGTGTAACACCTTTCATTCTTGGAAGGTAGTTGGATTCAAATCCCTAGTCCAGCCATGATCTTAGGTTAGATCTTCAACTGAAGGAGGAAAATCCTCAACTCCCCCAAGGATATCTCAAGTGGTTAAAGCCTCTCCAAGGCTATATAAGCAAGCTTTCTCATGGTGAAAGGGGACGGGAAAAAAAGAATCACAACAAACTTATGATCTTATAAGTGGTGCTAGAACAGAGATAATTTGGTAGTAAGAGACCTATGATATCATAGGGAGAAATCAGTGAAGTTATCATCAGTTGGATCGTGGATGTTTTGAGAAAGGGGTAGACAAGGAGTACTTGACGAAACTGCTGCAATCCATCTATGGTTGTAAGCAATAATTTTTCCTCATTAATATAATTTTCTTGGCTTGTTTCTTTCTAATTCATGTTCAATCTCACATGAATTTGTCTCTTTAGTAGATAGATCTATTTCAGACTAATCTTGATAGAGTATGAAGTGGTGGTACTTTTTTTGTCTACAGGGATTATCGAGGAGTGAAAGATTGGAGCTCAACTCAGAGCGTGCAGGGACGAACAACGGTAAAAGGTACTTCTTTTCCCCTTCCTTCTCACACACTAGTCCACCTAGATCTAAAAGGAAGTCAGTGACCATGTTAAGCGTCTTTTGTCTTAAGAGTTAAGAGTCTAGATCTCAAGATGAGATCTACATGTCCGCAGGGAGATTTTCCTTCAACAATATCCATCTTTGTAGTTCCCTGTTTAGTTGTTTGTGAATGCATGCCAGCCTTGGGAGGAGGCTTGTAGTCAACGAAGAAATCAAACGTGAAAGCATCGACACCGGATGTAGAGTTAAAGGTAGAATTACTGAATCTTTTCACTTTGTATTTCATGCATGAATGTGGGGTATATTCAAGGTATTTATAAAAAGTAGGATACTTTTAGACGATTAGATCTGCCTACATGTTGAAACCTAGTGTATTCCATAGGGGGGTTTTCCTTCTATAGCAATAAAACATGTTAGAAATCATATGAATTTAATTCTTATGAATATTATGAAATATAATACAAAATAATAGTTGAAAGATACAATATTTCACTTTCTAATATCCCAAGCATCTAGGTAACCTAAGGAGAAAATATACCAAACAACTTGGATAATTTTAAGCCCTATAGGGAAACTTATCACGTATAATATAAATATGAAAAGTCACGTTTACAATATTGTCATAACAACAATAAAAAAATAAGTATAGTAGAAAAAAAAAACCCTTATATTATTCATTAATGATGACAAATCACTTCACAATTTCCCTTTTACTTATGCCAAATCATAAGGACATATATAGCTATAACAATACAATGTACAAAATTTTGATAGTTGAAAACTTAATTATATGCTCAATATGAAGTATATGTACATAAAATAGCCTTCTCTCAAGGCTAATGGAACTCTAGTAGCTCTCCAAAATCCTAGCTAGGGAAAACATGAAAACCCTAGCTCAACCAAGGAGCTCCAACATGCAAGAATCACTCCAACAAATCCCCCAAGCCAAGATCTCTTCTTATCTTCCTCGTTTCCACCAAATATACCCTAGGTTTTCATCACAAAACCTTAATCTCAAACCTCTAAGGGAAAAACCCTAACCATAGACTTCCAATATGCTCAAAGATACTCCAAGAAGACCAAGAAACCCTAGTGACTTCAAAAGAAAGAGAGAGAGAGAGAGAGAGAGAGAGAGAGAGAGAGAGAGAGATAGTACAAGCGAAGAGGCAAGAGAGACAAAGAACATTGATCATAACCAATTTATCCTCTATAAGAGTAAATCCTAGTCACAAGAAAACTCAAAATGAAGTCATCTCCTCTACAATTCATAACTCCACCCAAGGTTCATGAGCAAAACATAGGGACTCCCTCCAAGAATATAAGTACAAAGAAAAGAGTATGATGATGATTATGATTATGAGAAGGACTCTATCCTTCCTATATTTATGTGAAATCCAAGGGAGGCCAAAAATAAAATGTGAACATAAGCCTATACAATGAACCTACAAACATCCCTTGTAGGAAAACATAAGTCAAATTCTGACCACTAGGTTCTAGTTAGGTCAAATTCAGAATTTAGAACCTAGTCAAGCATTCCATGTTGTGGTCAAGAATTCTATGTTTTGATTCACCAACCACCTTTGACCATGTTATGCTCAATGAAATTTAGTGTGCATATCGATATTGAAATTAGATTTAGTTAACATGAGAACAAAATATAAATAGAATTTGTGCTTCTAAGTTTTTAATGGAAAGAAGATAAACAAATGATGTAAATATTTGATGATATTGGTTGCTGGTTGAGATTGTTATTTGAAGTTACAGAGTGGTTGGTTAAAAGAAAGAATATATATGCCTAGAAAATCAACTCAAAAGTGTTAATAGACTGTACAGATCACTATTCTATTGTATAGATCATGTATGTTGGGCTCTACCTGTCATTGGTGAGATGCACGTAGCCCAAGACCTATCTAATAGTGAATAAACACTGTATATATTCACTGTAGTATTCAAACTCTATGTTAGAGTTCACACTTGAAAATAATGACTCTTGCAAGATATAACAAATAACATGACAGAGTACCCATATATTCCTTTGAAAATGCATGTTGTAGATGTGATGCCACTTATTAGGATTGCTATAATGGTGATTTAATAATAAGGGGGGTTATAAGAATAAGGGATGTTGCAAACTACCTCTTCCTCCCTATTTTTACACATACAACCAAGAGATAAAGAGAAATCCTTATCAACCATTACATATACTAATTGATTAATGTCTTCGAGGACATGAAAGAATTTAACTTCCTCAAAAAATACTTCTAACAAGGTGTGACACAACAATCTATTGAGATGAGGGTCTTTAGGGAGAGATTTGTAGACCAAGTAATGTATGACTATGATCGAATCTCCAATCATTATAATCTTCTCTTTCCTTCATTCTTCATTATCCAATCTCCTAGTCCAATGGCCAAAGATTCAACTTAATTATTAGATATTTTTCTAATTCTCCAAGCATAATTATAGACATAATTCCCCAAAAACTTATTCCCCTTAAAAAGTAATCTCATATATTTTTTATTGTGCTTTAATCATAACTATAATGACCATAACTATGAAATATATATTACCAACCCTCAATATTATATTATAACATTATTTGGAATAATCAATTAAGGTTTCCATACATAATATCAATTAAGTTGAGACCTAATGTCTTGAAAAAGAGATTCATACCATCATTTAGAAGAAATGTTCAAGGATATAATCAATTGAGTTGAAAGGTAACGTCTTGAGAAATAAATTATTAGGAGAAAGAGGCTCTTAAATCACTCTCTAAAACTCCATTGTGCAACACCTTGCTAGAAATGGTTGAGAAGGACATAACCACAAGGTTGTAGTTAAACATTCTATAAAACAACATTGTGCAAACAAAAGTCTTATATTCATAATTCTTTTATGCAATGAAACTACTTTTATGCTCGCACCTATTCATGAAATCACGCCCATTCACAAGCAGAGATAGAGAGCTCAAGCTCGTGGTTAGAGAGATCTCATGGAGGGCACAGGGAGAGAGCTCACAAGCTTCAAGGTTAGAGAGAACTCGTGGAGGGCACTGGGAGAGAGCTCACAAGCTGCAAGGTTAGAGAGAGCTCGCAGAGGGCATCGATAGAAAGAGCTCATGGAGGGCACTGGCCAAGAGAGAGAGCTCATGGAGGGAATTTTCCAGGAGAGAGAGCTCAAGGGTAGGGTTAGGAAAGAGACACAACTCGCGGAGGGCACCGGGAGAGAGAGCTTGAGGGAAACATAAGGCGAAGAGAATGGTAAGTTGTTGAATTTACTTCTTTGTATTCTCATAAAATTCCTTAGGGTGATCAGTGATGTCTTGAGCTTGGAATTCATTGTGAATGTGGAGGATAATAGTGGCATCCATGTTGACCATTCCCAAATTCCATAGAGATCCCATTTGATCTTGAACTAGTGAAAAGGGACCTTGAGTCTATGCCATCCAAAGCTTATCCTCTTGAAGAAAAATATCCCTTGCTTTTGGCCAAGGTTAAATATCTTATTCCTCAAGATAAAAATAGTAGTTATCTTCTCTTATTTGGAAAACATATAGAAGGCATGGGTAAGGATTGTGGTATTAGTGGAGGTCTTGGTCTAGAATCCAACCAACCTTCAATACCCCCCAGGTAGGTAGGGAATCTGATCTATCAAAGGCTTAGAAAGGTAGTAGGGAAGTTAAAAATGGTAGGGAAAATACCATTAAGTGGACCCTTAAAGTAGGTTAGGCACATCCAAGGGTTTAAAATTATTATTTTATCCTTAATGTAAGAGGGTTAAGCTCTCCCCTAAAAAAGAGCTATAGAGAGGCTAGTGAAAATTTATAACCCTAATATTATGATGGTGCAAGAGACAAGGATAAAAGGAAAAAACACCAAAAATATCTTAGCCTTATTTTTAAAAAGATCATCTTTTGTTTCCTTGGATTTTGTAGGTAAATCTAGAGGAGTGATCACAAGTTAGAAACATTCTTTCATGGTTCGAAATTTTGAGTTTAGCTTATGGGATTTGAACTAAGATTTTCTCCTTATAATTAGGGCTCTATAGTTAAGTCTTCAATGTGTATGGGCCTTATAATGTGGAAAAGCTTCTGATTTTTCTTTTGATCTTTAGGCACTCAAGTATGAGTTACTGATTGTTGGATGTGATTTAAACGTAGTGTTCAGACAAAGGGAAGTTTTGGGAGAGATAGGTAGAATGGATCCCTTGTCTAGTTTTTTAGTTTTTTTCTTGGAGAAGATGGAAACTCATAAATTGTGCGACCCAAATCCAATTGAGGTGGTACAAACCTAGAAATGTTTTAGCATAGCAAGGAATAGGGTCATGAAGTGCCTTTATAGATTTATTGTCTCTGATGCAATTATGGAAAATATGGAAAATATCAAAACATGGAATAGGGATGGGAGGGAATCTAATCATGTACCCATCCTCTTCATTAAGAAAAGGATGAAAAAA
>JZKD02S1705265.1:199745-216793 GCA_000966675.3 Picea glauca
GTGGGGACTTAGTTCATTTCCCATCATTCTTTCTAGGATTCCTTCCATCATTCAGTCACCCAGTCAATCATCCATGAGCATTAACACACTCATTGATATATCCTTTGTACCTTCATGTAACTTTACCTGAACTTGTATCCATACCCATACATGTTTGTGTAGTTGGTTATCTTGGGAGATGGACTAAAGAAGCGAGTTCTCAGGCCCATGGGATATTGAGGAGGTGGGTTGTCAGGCCCATGAAAAATTCCTCTCTGGGTGAGAGAATTGTTGGGAATTTATTTCTTTAAGGTGATAAACTATAGCTATAGGGCTCTGAGACTTCCTGTCTGACCTATTGCTGAAGCCCAGAAATGAAGTGGGGCAGCCGAAGGACTGTTGAGAAGAGAAGGGGCACACTTCTTGGGTGGGACATGCATGTGGGGAATGAGAGACTGTAGGCTGTTAGTTGAGTTGGCACCTATGACATAGTTTTTCCTCTTTTTTATGATCCTTTAGCTTGGTTAGGAATCCCTTTACCTGGGTGGAGTATAGTCCTAGCTTGGGGGTGACCCATTGCAGAGAATGATGAGCAGTGTGGTCTAAGGCTGGGAGGTTCGTGGAAGGTTTGCACATAGTTGGTGATATTCTTACCAAGATAAGTGTCAATTGTGTGATAAATTTACATGTTGCATTATTATTTACATGTTCATTTTTATGGGTTTATCATATGCGTGGTTATAACTGTCTGTATGTTTATGGGTATTTCCTGTATATGTTGCATGTCTATGTTTACTATTATTTCAGTATGAATTCATGATTTTACATAATGTAATTGTCTATTTACTTTTTATTTATGAAGTTTTGCAAAGGTTCTGTGTGCATACGTTTTAACTGCATGCATTTGCTAAAATTTATTTGGCATAGCTCAGTTGGATGTTGGGTATATTACAGTATGTTCCACGGAGAGAGAATGAAAGTATTCTCTTGTGTATCGTGGCTCAGCCTAGGTGGTCGGGGACTTTACAATACGGTATTAGAGCTTCAGTTTTCAACACTGCACCTGGATGGGTTGAGCAAGTTGAGTTGGAGAAAAATTTCACAGAGGATTGATTTAGAAGTGGCCAAATTTCAAGTCACAGAGCGTCCATGGTAAAATTTAGAAGCAATGACGTGGAATTGGGAAAAGCCCAATTTATGTTCTTAAATTCATGAGAAAATGGAGAAATTCAGCCAAGTGGTAAGATATTATCGGTTTAATATATGTTCTAGCAATTTTGGACCTAGAATTGGTCGAATTTGAAGTTACAGGGAAGACATGAAAGATGGAGAGAGTTTAGCAATTAAAATTCTCAATTCGTGAATTGATTTTGGGGTAAATTTGTTCCAAAAATTTCAACCCACAACAATTTGTTGCTGCAAATGTTGAACTGGTGTTATCGGGGTGAAATTTAACTAATTTCATAGCTACATAATGTTTATGGTAAATTGGGGAAAAGGTTAGGAAAAAGCCCCATTTTCTGCAATGGAATTGTTGGCCCTTGATCAAGTTTTGGGAGATTCTTGGTCATGTTGACCTATTTTGGGACTTCGACAACCTATCGAAGGAGGAGCGCAAGACGAAGCAGAGATCACAAGATCTCAACCCCTTTCTGGGTCCCTTTTGGTTTTTTGGGAATATGTAACGGGAATGGGATGTTGGCCCATGGGTTTACACATGTTTAGGCCTATTTTGTAATATATAAATAGACGCTTAGGCTAGATGGGAAAAGAGAGGTGAATCTATGTGATGTGAATGTATACTAAGTGCAAGTAGAGTCTGTAAGTTCTTTATGCATGACTGTAAGAGACTTGGAGAGATAAGTGCAGGTCCTTGTAGTATATTGTGGAGGGCTTAGTGTTGTAATGCAAGGAAGAAGGATCTTGCGAGCTACGAAGATATTCTTTCTTGTGCAAAGTAGCATTTTGAGGCTCTGCGCTTGTAACTGATTGACTGAAGACAATAAATAAGAAGAGTTGGTGGACGTAGCCCCAGGGTGGGGGTGAACCACGTAAATACTGTGCTATGCTGCTTTGTGCTTTGTCTTGATGTGTTCACATGTTATTTCTAAGTGCTTTGATGTATTTAGATAGATCTACTTATGCTTTGTGCTTGTTATATCTGACCTATATGGATATGCTGAGTGTTTGATATGATCTATTTACCTATGCTAAGTTCTTAAATACATTAGATTATTGTGGATGTTGTGAAGTCTTGTTTTATCAACGAAGTGGATATTGATTTCATATTGAGGAACTGACGATGCTAAGTGATTTATTAAGTAGTACAATCATAGATCTGTGTCCCAGCTAAGGTTGCAGACACCTGAGTTTTGTAACCACCCTTGCCTCTACCTCGGGTGAGACTTCATCTGCTTCACAAGTGTTTCTGAAAGGGCTGGTAGTTAGGGCTTTGTTGGTGCGTTGTTGTAGCGTTGAACCCTGGGTCTACCCCTATGCCAAAAAATGGTTCTGTTGCTGGGACCTGAAGCTCTGATTGTTGGGAACTGAGAAAGAAGAAGATTTGTTCAAAGATTCGATCTGAGATTGTGAAAGTTCTGTGCGTATATATGTTCCCTAGTGCACAATATTCTAGTTGGTTTACAAACTCTGTGCTAAAAGAAAGAAGCCCAATCTTGAGAAAAGAAGTCATATTTGAAGGAAAGAAGTGGGATCTGAAAGATTTGTGCTCTAAGAAAAGTAAAAGTGAGAATTCCTGATTAAAAGAGGTAAGATCTGAAATCTCTGTGCTCTAAGAAAGGTAAGAATATTGAAAATTGTTAGATCTGAAATCTTTGTGCTCTGTAGAAGTAAGATAAGTGGAAAATTTTGTTTCTAGATTATGGATCTAGGTATGTTTAATAGAGTTTGTACTAGCTTGAAAACTAGGGCACTAATAGATGAAATAAGGCTTGATATAAGTAGATCTGGTAAGAATAGTGAAAGATATGTTATACCTATGCATAGAAAGAATGTTTGGACTAACAAATGGATGTAGGATCTTAGAGAGAATTTGTTGCAGGTTAGCTCCTATGCTCATAGCGCACAGTATAGGAGAAGATGGGGATAATTTAAAATAAAGAGAGGATTAACCCTCTATTACAGCTGCAGAAGACCAGGACATCTTGCTAAGGAATTCCCTAGGAAAAGACCTAGTTGTCTTTGTTGTAAAGCTATGGACCATGAAGTATTGGATTGCCCTAGAATGATTACTAAGCTGGAAGAAATGAATATGAATAAAGAAAACCCTAAGGTAGATCCAAAAATGGAATAACGCTAGAAAGAATCAGAGAAAGTATTATTGCAAATAAATGAAACCCTGAATGACCATCGACATGTCAGCTTATCAGAGATCTTCAAGGAAAAAGACTACATTGAAGTAAGAATAGGAGACTTTGACATTGACTGTATTCTGGATGAAGAAACACAGGTAAATATCATGACAGAAAGAACTTGGGAAGCTATAGGGAAGCCTACTATGATCCCTTCATTAGGAGGAATAGGATTATTCAGAGGAAAACTGGTAAACCTATGTGGGAATCTCTCCTAGATACCGATGAACACTAAAGGAACTTCGACAGAAGAAGATTTTGAGATTATTGAATTTATGGAAGACATCGCCCCATTTACCATGTTACTAGGAAAATCTTGGATTGATAGAGATCGAACTAGATGAAAGGACGAAGAAGAAGTTTTGGAGCAGAAGAAACAAGAGTTAAAATATTTCATGACCAGAAGGATCGCACGCTTGATTGAAGAACATGAGAGCATATCGAAGCTATTTAACATTATCAACTTAGATGTCGAAGTTGAAAGAACATTAGAATACCCACAGAAGACCGAAGTACCTACCCTAGACAAAGTAGAAGTATTATCCAAGAACCCTAGGGAAGAATCTCAACAGCGTGAAGTGACTATGACCAAAGAATATAAGAATCAGAATGGAAAAACGAATATTGAGACAAAGCTCACTGGAAAAAAGGCTAGAAAGTTAAGTAAGAAGAGATCTTAGATCGAAAATTTGCAAAAGGTCTTAGAGGGAACTTCGCAGACAAAATAATTGCAAAATTGGAGCTTCGTTGGGATATCAGAACAATGACACATGGCACTTCGCCATGACGAAGTAATATAGTCATTGGGGACATTATAACCATTTGATCGGTGCTCCAAATCGGCAGAAAGGAAATTATGGTTTGCCATGAGACCGTTGGACCATGCCATAATGGATCGAACAAGACTTAATGGAGGCTCATACCCATTGCCAGTGAACCGTTGTCACATTCCCTATTTATCTCGTCGCACTACGCACAAAGAACACTTTTTCCAATTGAGAATTTGAGCCTGCAGAGTAAGCCAAGTTTATATAGTGATCATCACACTCTTTCTTTCTATTTCAGTGTTGTGACTAAGTTGTTCCCCGAACTTGCGATTGTTCACCCCGAGTGTGTATGTTGGAAGAATTGAGCACCACAGAGAAAGATGCTGAAGAAGTTTTGATTGACTTGATGACTGAGAAATTCATGTCGATGTCTGAAGGTATCCAGGATTCATCCACAAGAACAATGCAAGCATCTTTGTCTACTGCTCAAGTCATACCATCCCAGCCGGCTGATGAAAAGAGAGCCAAGCACTGAGACAAACTCACAAATGCTAAGTTGATTCTGATCATTTTACCCACCTATCTACCGCCTATGAGCGGTGCAATCAATCGAGATAGTGTGCCCAAAGAATTTGAGTATGATTTGGTCACTGCGTACCTCCCGAAGGGGATACACACAATTCGTGCAGATCAAGAAAATATTACAGCATTGAATTTTAACGACTTCAACCTTGGTGACAAGAAGGTCTACAACATGCTCTCCCCACATAAATACCTGACCATAACGAAGGGAAAGAATTCAAAGATAGTTCCCCAGTCATGGACTATGAACCTCGCGCAATCCACACTGCTCAACGTCATCAAGATTCCTCACTTTGGAAGGCACCAAGAAGTGAATGCATGTGTCAAGATTTTGTTGTCCTATTACCATGGTGAATAGTTGTGGTTAAACTGTTGTGTCATAGTGGATCCAACATTGATTAATCGGATCACAGGGCTAAGCATGCAAGGACCTGACCCACAAGATTTTTATCTTGGAAAAACAATGGATCACACTCTCGCACAAAGGATAAAGGACACCTACGATGATGTAGATAAGGGAACGCGAGGCTACAAGGTAGCCTCTATCTAGAGCGTCTTAGTGCACCTAGCCTATCAGTTGATCGCAGGAAAGTTAGTCTGCAAGAACCAACCCACCCAAGTGACTGGTTTTGTAGTTGACCTCTCAGGGAAGTGTGGAGGGCCTACAAATGAATTGGGTGAAGTACCTTGTGAACTAGTTGGAACTGGACTATAGGGAAGCGCAAGACCAATGATATGAGTTCCACTTTAGTTGGCTTCTAATACTGATTACTTTCAATGCATGGGAAATGCCGGAAGGTGCAACCTTCCTGAACATCGAGCCCTCTGAACCTCTGGCCATGAATTTCAGTACACTATGGTATTCCAATGACATGAACAAGCAATGGAAGTCAAATTCTGTATTCTGCACATATTACAACCAACTGAAGAAAACCATCTAGTTCGAGCCTCGCATCATGCCAGATACTCTCCATAGGTTTCGACCTTTAATGAAATTCAATGTAGATAACCATTTCATTTATATTACAATGCACGGTGATGAGCACAAGAAACAACTTCAGTCTTACTACAAGATGACAGAGGAGGACTTAGAAGAAATCACCAAGGACTTGTCGACGAACCTCCTCATTCCATCTGACCCTGCAAAAATATTCGATATAGAAAGTCCAGAAACTGCACCGAATACACCTATACCTAGAAAGATAAAGAGGACCAAAGAGGTCCATGATTTAGACAATGCATCCGTGAAGACTGCTTCCATCTCATAAGAGAAAGGAGGATATGGTGGAGAGATAGATGGCGCAGAATTTGAATAGAATAAAGGAAAGGTTACACTGCCTAGATAAGAGGAGGATCCCTCGAAGAAAAGGAATGTTTCCCCCCCGAATCCTTCTTCTTATAAGAAATCGAGAGCATCTATGACCAAAATGAAGACTAATGTCACCTTAGATGACTTCGATTTCATTGTAGCAGCATTGAATGATGCTTCGCTGGAGATAGCAGAGAAGCAAGAGGCTAAGTAGGAGGATTTATACAATCAAATTAAGGTTGAACTTCAAGGGGTGCAGTAGGCACTTCTGTCCATCCATGCAGTCTCCACTATGCCTCTGTCATTGGAAACACCAGAACTAGGAGATGAGTCAGCTCAACTCCACCGAATTGTTGACACATTTAAAGCTCACATTCAACGAGAAAAGGAGGAAATAACACAAGCCACCCAAGCTTTAGCACAAGTACAAGAAGATATTCTAGAGCAATGTAGTACTTCAGAATGGGAAAAGATTGCTCTCCACGCAAAGTGGGATGAAGAAAAAGTCCAATTGTAGAAAGAAAAGGAACGGTTGCTCGCGGAGCAACTCGAAGTAAAGGAAAGGGTCAATAGAGAACTTTGCTCTGTGAATGTCGTCGAAGTAAATTCCAAAGAAAGAGTCCCACAATAGGTGGCACAACTTGAAGAAGTTATTTGACAACTACAATAATGCATAGCAGATTTGGAGCTACGCGTAGTGCCTGAGATCTCGCAAGATGTAAGAGATCAAAGGGTAGAAACTTCCCATAGTGTATTTGAGAGACTGAAATCTCTTTCCCTGGAGTGCAAGCAGCTGATTAACCACAACTCTCAAACATATGAGAAGCTCGCTGAGAATCCATAATTGCAAGAACTTGAGTCACAACTCCAGGAAGCGAAGCAGCATGCAGACACACTAAAGGCACAGCTGAAGTCCCTGTTAGCTATAGACAGAATGAAGAGATCTCAAGAGCAATGCACCGCCCAAAAATAGATCCACATGATCCAAAGAAAAATTATGGAAGTAACTCAATGGCTCCAAACTGTGCAAGATAAGGCATGCCAATTGTTTACAGAGGTTCAAAGCCGAGGAGTAGAGCTAGAACAGGTTGTCACCACAATAGAACAATGCCTAGAAGGGCCACTGAATGCCGCAATCATCCAGGAGTTCGCCGATCAAGAGAACATAGAAAAACAAAAATTCAAAGTAGCTCAATCCAAGCTCGAGGTGTTTGAAGAAGAACTGATTAGACTAGAGTGACTTGGGACGAGTCACAGGTGAGTGTTTGGGGCATGTTGGCCCTTGAGCAAGTTTTGGGAGATTCTTTGTCATGTTGACCTATTTTGGGACTTCGACACCCTGTCGAAGGAGGAGCACAATCTAAAGCATAGATCATGGGATCTTGACCCCTTTTTGGGTTTTTGGGAATATGTAATGGGAATGGGATGCCGGCCCATGGGTTTACCCATGTTTAGGCATATTTTGTAATATATAAATAGATGCTTATGCTAGATGGGAAAAGAGAGGTGCATCTATGTGATGTGAATGTATGCTAAGTGCAAGTAGAGTCTGTAAGTGATTTGTGCATCACTGTAAGAGACTTGCAGAGTTAAGTGCAAGTCCTTGTAGTAGATTGTAGAGGGATTAGTGTTGTAATGCAAGGAAGAAGGATCTTTCTAGTTGCACGGATCTTCTATCCTGTGAAGAGTAGGGTTTTGAGGCTCTGTGCTTGTAACTGATTGACTAAAGACAATAAAGAAAAAGAGTTGGTGGGCATAGCCCCAAGGTGGGGGTGAACCACACAAATATTGTGTTATGCTGCTTCGTGCTTTGTCTTGATGTGTTCAGATGTTATTTGCTAAGTGATTTGATGCATTTAGATAGATCTACTTATGCTTTGTGCTTGTTATATGCGAGAAAGTTAGATCTTACCTATATGGCTATGTTGAGTGCTTGATCTACTTGATCTGATCTATTTACCTATGCTAAGTGCTTAAATACATTAGATTAGTGTGGATGCTACGAAGTCATGTTTTATCAATGAAGTGGATATTGATTTCATATTGAGGAACTGATGATGCTAAGTGTTTTATTAAGTAGTACAATCACATATCTGTGTCCCAGCTAAGGTTGCAGACACTTGAGTCTTGTAACCACCCCTGCCTCTACCTCGGGTGAGACTTCATCTGCTTCACAGGTGTTCCCGAAAGGGCCGGTAGTTAGGGCTTTGTTGGTGCGTTGTTGTAGCGTTGAACCCTGGGTCTGCCCTTGTGCCAACAAGAATTCACAAGGAATTGTTGCGCATAAAAATAAATGTGCATAGGTGGGAGCACTAAAAATGCATGATGTGCAGTAAAAATCTTATGATATGAAAACATTTTGGTACCGCGTGGAAAAATATTAGCGTGCTAGTGTGCGCACCTAATTTTGGGCATTGCGGGCAAAAATATTAGCGTGCTGGTGCACGCGCTAAATTTTGGCATCGCGCAGAAAAATGTTAGTGTGCGAATGTGCACACTAAATTTTGGTGTCGCGCGAAAAAATGTTAGTGTGCGGGTGCGTGCACTAAATTTTGTCTCCACACGGAAAAAATTTGGTGTGTGATGCATGCGCTAAATTCAACACTGCGTGGTGTGCACACACATGATAATGGTGCACATGGTGTGCACAGTATTGGCAGACCGCAGAGGAGTTTTGTTGGTGTGCGCACAATGTGGGTATATGTTGCCACGTGACAGATTAGTTAATGGTGTGCGGTGGGGGAATAATAAAATTTGGCATGGTGCAGCGTGTAGAGTGAAATGCACGTGAAATATCAGTGCACGATACAAAAAATGCACGCAACATGTAATAGTGCAAGAACCAAAATTGTGCGTGGTGGATATTGGCGCGCGACACAAAAGTAGTGCACATTAGTTATTAGCGCAACAGAGAAGTGATGCATAGTGGTTAAATGTGCACGAAGCATGATTTACCTTGTGATGTTTCTACGCATGATGAATATGTGTTTACAGGTTGAAAATTGTGTGTGCGAAGTCGTTTGGAGGGGGAACAACAACAAAAACCAACAATTTTTGCGGCGTTTTATATCATTTGAACGTCATCTTTTTGCAGTGCGTTTTTGAGGGCCTTAACAATGGTTTTAGCTACTCCCTGAATAATTTCAATAAAAGGGATCACAACAACTCAAGTCCATCCCCTATCAGGAATCATAAGAGTTCTGGGGTGGATGAGCTACGAGGAGAAATGAACAAATTAAAACCTCCTACATTTGACGGTGATCACAAGAAGGATGAATATGCAAAGACATGGTTGTTGGGCATGATAAATTATTTTCAATTGCATAATTATTCTTCTTATGCAGAAGGTAGAATTGCTATCTATAAACTCAAGGGAAAGGCATCCATGTGATGGGATCAACTTGTGCAAGTGTAACACATTAAAGAAAAAAGTGTTACTTGGAGGGAATTCAAGAAGTATTTTGAGAAGAAATACTTGACTAAGATATATTATGACAAGAAAATGAAAGAGTTCTTTGAACTCAAGATTGGGAGTATGACCATAGATGAATATGAAAGATAGTTTTTAGAACTGTTGAAGTATGTCTCTTTCATCAAGGATGAGACAATTAAAATTCAAAGGTATTTGAGTGGATTTCCATCATTCATTAGTGACAAAATACAATATGATGATCCAAAGACATTGGAGGAGATCATAAGGCGAGCTAAATGCCTATATGATCAACAAAAATCAAGGCCAAATTTCCAAAAAACTTGGGAAGACAAAAAGAAGTTCAATATGGATTAGAGGAAGAAGGGAGATAAGCCACCATCCTTTAGAAATAATACTTAGGGAAAGCCAACTTATAGAGAACCCAAAACGATTAATACAGGGGGGCAAAGGCCAAGGAAACCACCTATTCAATGATGGAGTTGTAAAGGAGACCATATGTTTAGAGATTGTCCGCACAAAGGTGAAAAAGTGAGAACTGTTCACAATGTAAAGAAAGATGAAAAAATGGAGGACATGGGAAGAAATGTACCAAGGATCTATGCAGCCTTGGACAATAAGAAAGCAGAGTATCAGTCACACATGATTGAAGTGGAAGGTATGATCAACAACCAAACCATTGCTATTTTAATTGATTCAGGAGCTAGTCATAGTTATATAGATTCTAAGATGGTGGAAAGTTTGCATTTTCCAAGAAGCAAGAATGGAAAATATTGGTTGGTGCAACTAGCTACTGGAGCCAAAAGACAAGTTAATGAGATGGTTAAGTCATGTCTTATGGACATGAATCGACTAAACACTAGGGAAGATTTGAACATCTTGCCTTTAGGTTCCTATGGCTGTCTAATAGGGATGGATTGGTTGGACGGAAATCATGCTATCCTAGACTATCATAACAAGGCATTTACTTGCTTGGATGAGGAAGGGAACCTAAGGAAAGTGCAGGGAATTCCCAGGGTAGTAACCATTAGAGAAATTTTAGTATTGCAGCTGAAGAAATGTTACAGAAAAGGGTGTTAAATATTTGCAGCTCATATGGAAGAGACACCTAAAGATAAGGTGCCAAATTTGGAAGATCATACAATCCTGAAAGATTTTGAATATGTGCTCAAGGAGGTACCAGGACTACCCCCAAAGAGAGATATTGATTTTTCTATAAATTTAATGCCTGGAGTAGCTCCAGTGTCAAAGAATCCTTACAAAATGAGTACACCAGAGCTGAATGAGTTGCAAATGAAGCTTGAAGAAATTTTGAAGAAGGGGTATATACGCCCAAGTGTGTCACCTTAGGGTGCCCAAGTCTTGTTCGTGAAGAATAAAGATGGACATTAATATTGTGAATTGATTTCAGATAGTTGAATAAAGTGACTGTAAAGAACAAGTATCCTCTTCCAAGGATTGATGACCTCTTTGATCAATTGAAGGATGCAAATATATTTTTAAAGATTGATCTTAGGTCCAATTACCATCAAGTAAGGGTTAAAGAGGAAGATATCAGTAAGACCACCTTCAGGACAAGGTATGGTCATTATGAGTTCACAGTGGTGCCATTTGGGTTGTCAAATGAACTAGTTGTTTTCATGTGCTTAATGAATGGTGTTTTCTGAGAATATTTAGAAAAGTTTGTCATTGTATTTTTGGATGACATCCTTATATATTGTAAGTCATAAGAAGAGCATGAGAATCATTTGAGAATGGTGCTACAAGTATTAAGGGAGAATCAGTTGTATGCCAAGTTGAGCAAGTGCTCATTTTATCAGAAGAAAATTCATTATTTGGGGCATATCATTTCAAAGGATGGGATAGCAGTGGATCCTAAGAAGATAGAAGCCATTAGAGAATGGTCAGCACCAAAGAATGTAATAGAGGTTAGATCATTCATGGGCCTTGCAGTCTACTATAGGATATTTATTGAAGGATCCTGAAATATTGCACACCCAATCACTTCCTTACAAAAGAAGGGTATGACGTTTCACTGGACATTGGATTGTGAAAAGAGTTTCCAACACTTGAAACAATTATTAACAAGTGATCCAATACTAAGGATTGTAGATCCAAATGAAGACTTCATTGTATGCACATATGCATGTAAAGAAGGACTTAGTGGATTCCTCAGTCAAAATGGGTTTGTTATATGTTATGAATGAAGGAATTTGGAGGAGCATGAAAGACACTATGCCACTCATGATTTGGAGTTGGCAGCCATAGTGCATGCCTTGAGGAAATGGAAGCACTATCTCATGGGGAAAAGGTTTGATATGAGTACATACCATAATGGTCTAAAATATTTATTTGATCAACCAACTCTAAATGCTAGGCAAAGCAGATGGTTAGAATTTCTAAGTGAATATGACTTTGATATAAAGCATATCAAGGGGAAAGAGAACAAAGTGGTTGATGCACTCAGAAGGAGAGTGCATGAAATTCATGCTACAACCATTAGAATGTACCAATCATATTTAAAACATAGAATTTTAGAGGCTACAAAATCAGATTTGCAATAGAAGGAATTAGTGGCAAAATTACAGCAAGGTAATTTGCAGCAGAAAATTAAAGAATACAAGCTAGATAATGATGAAATTCTCATGTATAGGGGTAGAATTTTTGTACCAAATTCCCGGGAATTGAAAAATATGATATTGAGAGAAATGTAGAATGTACCTTATGAGAGACACACAGGATATTAGAAAACTATTGCAACTGTCAAGAGCCAATATCATTGGCTAGGCATGAAGAAAGAAGTTATTGATTTTATTACCAAATGTTTGGAATGTCAAAAGGTAAAGGTTGAGCATAGACACCCAGCCAGTTTGTTACAACCATTACCCATTCCTAAGTGGAAATGGGAAGTTGTAACCATGAATTTCATCACCAAACTGCCCAGAACAATCAAGCAACATGATTCTATCATGGTAGTGGTGGATAAGCTTACTAAAGGTTCCCATTTTATTCCAGTTAATCTCACTCACAAGGCAACCAACATTGTTGATGTTTATATGAAGGAAATTTCTAGATTACATGGAATACCCAAGACAATTGTGTCTAACAGAGATCCAAAATTTACCTCAAAATTTTGGAAAGGATTATTTAATGGATTTGGAACAAATTTGAATTTTAGCACAACTTATCATCCAGAATTTGATGGAAAAACAAAGAGGGTGAATCAAGTGATTGAGGATGTGTTGATGATGTATGTGATGGATAAACCATAAAAATGGGAAGAATACCTAAAATTGGTAGAGTTTTCTTATAACAATGGCTACCAAACACCTTTAAAGATGATCCCATTTGAGGCACTTTATGGAAGAAAGTGAAACACACTAGTAAGTTGGGATAACCCAACAGATAGAGTAGTGGTTGGGCTAGATTTTCTCATGGAAATGGAGGAGCAAATGATAAAAATAAAACAAAATTTAAAGGTTGCCCAAGATAGGAAGAAAATCTATCCTGATAAGGGCATAACTCACAGGGAATTTAAAGTCGGAGACCATGTTTGTTTTGAAAGAGAAATCCAACAAAAGTTCCCTGAAGTTGGGAAATTGTTCAAAGTTGGCAACTTGCTATTGTGGGCCATTTGAAATCCTAGAGAGGAATGGTCTAGTAGCTTATATGATTGCATTGCCTGCATCTATGTACTTTCACAATGTATTCCATGTATCATTGCTCAAGAAATATATACCTGATGCTAATCATGTTATTGATTGGAATGTGATTCAGGTGGAGCAAGAAGGCACTTTTCAAGTGCATCTGGTATGCATTCTAGACCATAAAATCAAACATCTTTGGAATCGAGCCATAGGTACTGTAAATCTCCAATGGGCTTGTTATAGTCCAGAGGACGCTACTTAGGAGCATGAGGATGCAATGTGGGCAGAATACCCACATCATTTTGAGGATTTTTGAAATTTTGTTGTGTCTGAGTACATAATGCACTAAGGACAGTGAATAAATAAGGGGAGAGGATTGTAATATCCCTAGGTCAAACCCAATTGTAATGCAAATGAAAATGTACTTAAGATGGTGAGTTATTTGATATCATTTTGGATGAACCTTTCATGGCATAGTGTGCACATGTACTGCCCAATAAAATGATGAAGTGTGCACATTCTTGGATACCGCACGCAACAACATAAGCACGCGCGATTTTGAGGCCACGAAGCCTTTGTGTATATGTTGTGTTTTATAGGATGGTGAGCCAGTTTTGTGATTATTAGGCCGGAGAACCTAGATGTTAAAGGCCAGTGTGCCTACTTTTGTATAGGTCTCAACATTAATATAAAATACATCGTTGTGCACAAACTGACCATGATAAAAGAGTATGGTGGACTAAAATTCACTAGTTACGGAAAGGGTGGGGGATAAAAGTTAAGAAAAAGGGGCTAACCTAGGGAGATTAAGCCAAAAAGGAATATCCTTAGTGTGGATAATTATTTTATCCTAAGTTCTAAAGTTGGGGACAAGTGGGCCAAAGTAGCTCCCAACATGACAAGTGTCAAGTTGGGGACATGCATACATATTTTGGGGACTTATTTCATTTCCTATCATTCTTTCCAAGATTCCTCCCATCATTCAGTCACCTAGTCAATCATCCATGAGAATTTACACACTCATTGAGCTATCCTCTGTACCTTCATGTCACTGTACCTGAACTTGTATCCATACCCGTACTATTTATGTAGCTGGTTAGCTTGGGAGTTGGATTGAAGAAGTAGGTTGTTAGGCCTATGGGATATTCAAGAGTCATGGGATATTGGAAGGTGCTAAACTGCAGCTACAGGGTTCTGAGACTTCTTGTCCGACCTCTTGTTGAAGCCCAAAAAGGAAGTGGGGCAGCAAAAGGACTATTGAGCAGAGAAGGGGCACACTTCCTCAGTGGGACATGCATGTGGGGAATGAGACACTGTAAGCTGTTAGTTGAGTTTGCACCTGTGACAAAGTCTTTCCTATTGTCTATGATCCTTTATCATGGTTAGGAATCCCTTTACCTGAGTAGAGTTTAGTCCCATCTCGGGGTTGACCCATTGTTGAGAGTGATAAGCAATGTGTTCTAAGGCTGGGAGGTTCATGGAAGGTCTGCACATAGTTGGTGATATTCTTACCAAGATAAGTGCCAATTGTGTGATAAATTTACATGTTGCATGATTATTTACATGTTCAATTTTATGGGTTTATCCTATGCATGGTTATAACTGTCTGTATGTTTATGGGTATTTCCTGTATATGTTGCATGTCTATGTTTACTGTTATTTCAGTATGAATTCATGCTTTAACATAATGTAATTTTTTGTTTATGTTTTATTTATGAAGTTCTGCAAAGGTTCTGTGTGCATATGTTTTAACTGCATGCATTTGCTAAAATTTATGTGGCATGGCTCAGTTGGATGATGGGTATGTTATAGTATGTTCTACAAAGAGATAACAAAAGATTTCTCTCATTTATCGTGGATCGTCCTGGGATGTTACAATATGGAACTCGATCAATGGTATGCCTATAATATAATACATATCACTAATTATGGTAATACATGGCTTATTCTATCCATACAACCACAATTCCTCCTATTTTGTTCTATATGTAATGTATGAGAATATGGAACATATGGGAATATAAGGAAATACAGAGGACACATATAGGGGAATCAAAGTTAGATGATATAATAAGTACCAATCTTATATGAATAATCGTTATAGTAAGTACCATAACAACAATGAGATAATAGAGTGAATTCAGTTTATATCGTTATTAGGTACGGTGTTTCCCATATGTTTATACTATCATGCTAGCTTTGTAATCAATCTCATAACATATATGGAAATGATACTTCTTAGATCTGTCATATTAGATCATGTTATAAGTACCGTGTTTCCATATTCTATAAGGTACAACCTTGTATAATATGGATATATCATTACTCCTTGTTGAACCTATACACTATTATTCCCACAAGTAAAAGCCAATATGTTATCACTCCAGGAGTCTCTCTAGGTTGTGGATTGAGAAAGCCTTACAATGTTTAACTGAGATCCTCCAATGAGAGATCAATTAACTACAAAATCTATCTAGTTACGATAAATGAGATAAGATCCTATTTTAAGGGAATAAAACCATGATCCTAAACTGAGTCTTCAATGATTCCAAAAGCTTGTTGGATGATGAAAATCCTCTTCTAGAATCTCCAATGACAGCTAGGCCTTGAGTCACCCATTATTCAACCGAAAAGAGTCCTCCTTTGACTTTTCCTCCAATCTGCAAAAGACAGTCCTATTGGTAGCCCAATACACTATGGAATTTCTCTTTGTGCTACCAACTTCCTGTATGAATATTTTTTCACAACTTTATATAAAATGAACAAAAAAACTTGTTTAAATGCTACACACATTGCTCCATTGCAATACTATGCCACTGTATAATCATATTTTCCATCAAGGTTATTTAGATTCACTAAGTTGCAAGGGTTATTTACCCAATGGATATCAAAGACTTTGGACTCCATTCATGTTGGATAAGGGAAGCAACTTTTCTAGCTTCTATTAAACCTATGATTGTATTTATCCTAGCATAATCATGAAGGTATTTCAACTCAACCTTAAGAGCTTCACCATAGCCACATGTTTTTTCTGCAGATAAACTCCATTGACATTTTGAGTCTGCATTGTCAATGGATTGTCCTTGATTTATAAATTCTTGGACTACACCTCTTATAGGAGCTCCATGAACCATGCTTTAATCATTGGCACCGCCCTTGATAAAATAGGTCACCTATGATTTCTGCAAAGAAGACACTCTCGCCATCATCACCAGTTGTTTTTAAAAGGGATTGTCCTTTTGTTTATGGAATAGAGAGATTGCAGTTTCTGAATCAAATGGGGGAACTTGGTCATGAATCTTTGCCACACATATCTCAACATCATATAAGAAACAAAACAATAAATATTATAACCCTTTTCACTGCACTGATTCCAACTTATAAATATTCCTTTGAGGAATTTACTAAGTATCCAAAAACTAAGAATTCTTCAACTTGAAATCCACAGGTACAAGTCCACTTCCAGCAATCATATTTCCACCATCTAGTTTTTGTTAGTGCCCTACTATAATGCAAAAGGAATATTGTGTTTATTCCATGCAGATGGTATTCTTGAAAAGCCTTGTCTAGTATATACTTCAATGTGTTTCTTGGCCTGCAAGAATATCAATGCTATGGGAATCTTCTTGCCCATTTGTTTTAATGATATTGAGAATATCTCTCATTTGAGAATCCCAAAATTCTAGATAAAAGAAACCTCCACTCCAAACTCTTCCTATGACACACAATAACCAAGAAACTGGAGACGCCTTCATGTGGTAATGCTTCCACCTTTTCTATGTTGGGCTCTAACCACCAATTTCCATCTTTGACATTGCATAAAACGTTTTTACAATATTCAAGATTGCTCTGCTGGATCATGTTGTCATTGATGCCAATGGTTTGTCATTGATGCCAATGGTTTGATTACTTGGGAGATTGTTGGATCATATGTCATTGATGTAAATGGTTTGGTTTGATTGA
>JZKD02S1705265.1:267942-284839 GCA_000966675.3 Picea glauca
CCATCTTGTTAGGGGGAGTTTTGTATTGTTTGAATATCTAATGCCTCCTAAAATTACTGCAACAACTCAGGGGGAGCATGTCTCTTCTTTGACATTGATGTCAAAGGGGGAGAAACGAATCTGGGTGCCTTTGTTGCCATCAATGCCAAAGGGGGAGATTGCTGGCATGTTTTACAAGCAGCGTATGCTTGTCATTGATGGCAAGTACAGTAGCGATGATGGCTTGAGTACAGGAAGAATGTAACAGATGGGCACTAGAAGTATTTTGGGAAGACGCTGCAGAGAAAGCTCGATAAGATCAGAAGAGATAGTGTAGAGGATGGTTAGCATGCTTTACAGGCAGTATGTGCTTGTCATTGATGGAAAGATCAAAGTATGCAGCGAAGGAAAAACAAGGAAAAAGTAAGCTCAGGAGGAATTAGTGTAGATTCGAACGCAGTGCGTAGGTGTGCCAAGGATGAGGTTAACTCACTGCCAAAGCTCAAGAAAGATAGAGTACTTGATGCAACAGCATCGCCAACGTCAAGCAAGAGTGGGGTAAGCGCCAACGAATTTTGGCACATGATAAATTGTTTGAAATGTTTTGAAGTTGGATGCACCAAACTTAAATGAAACAATTAAGAGACGGGCGTACCTCTAGATTGTAATCAGACCTTGAGCGTCCTACTCTCATCTGAAGGGTTAAGAGGCATTTATGTTAATGAATGTACGTAGGAAACTTGAATTCCTATATTAGACAGTTTTAAGAGAGAGGAGGGAAAACGGATATAGACACCCTCACTTGTATCATTGTAACATTAGCAGCATAATCAATCAAGAGAGTAGAGAGAATAGGAGAGAAGAAAACTATGTAGAAGACCCCATGTACGGAAGTTATGGATTAATACAAGAAATCTTTAGTTCAGACTCGTGGTGTCCAATTGCTTTCTTTGTTGTACATGTTGATTGATATATGCTTGTTTACTCTCTGTTATGAATTTGCTTTGGTGCGTGAATGTATGGTTTCATATTTAATGTATGAAATCTGAAGAGAGGGAGAGTAAAGAATGAGTTTCAATTGTTTCTCTATCTGAGCAAGAGTTTTCCTGCAAGGAGTGCAGTGAAATTGTCCGCAAGGTGTGTGTTGATAGAAGTTAGAGTTCTTCTCTGAAAGCTCAGGAGGGATAGCATTGTTCTCATTCTTGTAGAAGTGCAAGATAAATCACAGGAGCCATGTAAGGAGTGCACAGGCCGAGTGAAGTCTCAGAGTTTACAACCTGAGAGAAACTGTTAAAATATCGTTGTCGCAGAGAGTGCGCAAAGTCGAAGAATTCAGATACTCAGAAGTATTTGAAGAATTGTCGCAAGGAGTGCGAGCAAGAGTCTTTTTGAAGACTCTAGGTTTTGGTAAAAGCTCAGAAGAGTTAGTGCCTTGAAGTGTCGAAAGGAAGCGCAACGACATTGTTTGTTGGTGGATAAGTTTCGCGATGGAACACTTTGTTCATTTCGAAGGAATCGTCAAGGAGGAATTGGACGATCGAAATTCTCTATGGAGAATTTGCGAAGTCACAAGAACCATCAGATCTTGTAGAGGAGTGTGTTTTTTGTTTAAGCTCGGGGGAGAATAGAGCTGTAGGATCTGAGCCAACAAGGGCCATCAGATCACTCACGTATTCACACCTCGGGGTTTCATGGGTTGAAGAGTCGAAAACTTTGCATTAAGATTCGCGAAATCACGAAAGGCGAAGCTCCAAAACAATGAGAAAACCTGAACTTTCTGATTGGGAGGACATGTGTCACAAGATCACCCATATCGGGGATTCAGGCATCAAAGGTCAGAAAGGGAGACCCTTCAACTTCGCGAGTGTTGAAGCTACGAATAAAATTAGGACAATCCATCTGAGAGTGGACAGGTGGCACACTCGCCGACAGGGCGGTCAGAATTTGTTGAACATATCGGGGTTTCGTGAGTCGGAGAACCAAGAGCATAGCATCTGAATTTGCGAATTCGCGAAGTCCAAAAACTCTAAAAAGGTGAGAAGTTCCATCATGGGACCTGCATAGACGATGCGTTGAAATTTTGTCGTTTCGCCATATCGGGGGATAAGAGGTCAATACTTTTGTCCCGAAAGTCCCAAAGTCACCAAAGTTGCAAAAGAATCTAAGTTGTCCATCGGAGGAGGACAGGTGGTAGAGATCGAAGGGATATCGTGAACTCGGAGGTTTGCAGGGTGAGCGCTGAAGATTTGGGTGCTCCAAGTCTCGATGTTGCGAGAGGCGAAGTCGCAAAGTGACAAAAGTCGGGCATGGAGGGGACACGTGGCAGAACCACACAGTGGGTCCGGGAAGTAGACCAGCGGACACACATCACACATTTGGAGGAGTCAACACCCTGTTGACCTCTTGCATCTCGGGGACTCAGGAGATAAGGGAACAAAAGTTTGAGCCTTCAACTAGCGAATTCGCGAGTAGTGAGAACGAGAAGAGAAAAGTCAATATCACCTCTCAGGGTTTGGGAAAGAAAGGCACCAAGGTTGGACCTTTGAACTCGCGAAGGCATGAAAGGTGAGAAGTGATAATAGAGTAAGAGCTATAGCCATTTCATGATTTCAGATATCATGAATTTGAGAAGGAAGAGTCGAGAGTCACGACTCAAGAACTCGCGAGATTGAGAGTTGCAAAAAGGACCTGTGGATCAATTTGAAAACAGATTTCGACAGCGAATCTGAAAGAGGCAATCCAGTTCAAAAGAGAATCTGAATGATCCTGTGAGCAGATCTAGGCCTGAGAGTCGTTAGGTCTGCATCAATAATCAGGATCTCAGGTGGATCAAAGGTTGAGGCCTTTGACACTTAGAAATTCTCCCAAGTAAGGAGGATGCGTAAGATCGGGAGGAGAAGCGTTAGTGATCGTTGGATCCCATCCTGAATTCTCGATGGCTGTCAGATCTAAATGTAGACAAGAAGAGCACACTGAAGAGGAGGATAGATATTAGGCGTTAGATCCAAGTGTGGGATCCGACCATCGTTGGATCAAGGAGAACCTGCACGTTCTTTAAAGTACAAGGAGAAGCGGGTGTACAAAATCCCTAAAGAAGGAGGACCGTCCATTTATGGGTATGACACGTAGACATAGATCATCATTTCGCTGACTGGGAAGTCAAAGGAACGAGGTTCCCTAACCTGCCAAATTCACGAAATGCGAAACCCCGAAGTAAACTCCATTTCGGAGTTTCGGAAATGGGGAGATGGAGATGTCAAGAACTCCTACCATAGGAGTCCCGAAGTCACGAACCCCAAAATTGCGATATGATCTGAGCCATTGAATCAAGATCAAATCTAGACCGTCGAATCATAGGACAAGTGGAAAGCAATTGGAATTTCGCTGAATTGGAGTCAATGGAGCATGGTGTGGAAACTCACAAGATGCAATATCACGATAAGATCTAGACCGTTGAATCTATGGATATTTCAACCATTGATTAGACTCAATGAAGTTTATAAACTTGCAAAATATGAAGCGCCTTTTGGCATAGCCTGTGGTCACCACCGGTGGTCACGAGAAGGGAAGGATTCAGTTCAGATAAGCTCCATTTCAGAGTTTTGGGGATCAGGACATGGAGTGTAACGAAATATTTACCACGAGGATCCCGAATTGCCGAAGTGCGAAATGGAAAACTAAACGCAAGTTTCTATGAATTCAATCCAATGGTGCAGGTGAAGTTGAACAAGAATGCAGGGCTACTTTTGCGCTTCTCATTGTAACCGCTAAAACAAATGATGATCTCTACCAGAGGACTCGAAGAGGACTGAGTGTGATCGCCAAAGAATATGAAGAGTCTCAAGGCATCTTCCAGTGGATTGAGGATTATTGATTCAGGTGATTGACAGATGGAAGGGGATTGAAGTCTGTAGCTGAAAAATAGAAAGGATAAGCTCGTCTAAGACGGAGAATATGGAGAGCCTCAACTACCAAAGAAACTAAGGAATCTCATAATAACACCCATTGATGATGGATGCGTAGGTGAAACCGCCAGAGAAGCTGAAGAGTTACCATGATGATCAGGCAGAGGACTCATAATGAGAAGAAGATGCAGAACAGAGAGAGAACATGGTGGACAAGAGACTGGATAGTTTTGTAAGAGTGAAGTGGAGAAAACTCTCCGATGTGGAGGAGATTGGTGCGGAGTGAGCATGAAGAGGCATGGAAAATATTGCATGCACAAAGAGCACAGAGACTAGAAGAACATGGAACAAAGAATAGAGAAGGGTTGTCACTGTGTAGGGGAATTCAGGTGTGTGCAAGGAGGCAGAGCACAGGAGCAGAAATGCATAGTAGAGGAATGGTGCATTGAAGGGATATGGTGCAGAGAGCATAAAAGGCAGAAGAACAAAAAGTGCAAGGGGTGTGCAGAAGACACTAATGCAAACAGGGTAGAGAAGTGTAACAGAACATCGACAAGGCTAGTAAGCTATTGAATAACTTTATATCGTTGTAATAATTTTTAATAACAAGGAATTTATTTTTTAGGGTGGTTGGGAGGTGCTAGGGAGGACTGGTGTCCTCAGAGGTTCAAGTGGGTTCTTGAACACAAGTAGTTGGTGCTTCCTTCTAGTTGGTGCTAGAGAAACCAGGGAGTTGGTGCTAGAGAAACTAGGGAGTTGGTGCTTCCTTCTAGTGGGTGCTAGAGAAAACATCAGCTATTAGAAAAGAAAGCAAGATGTGAAGCATTAGAACAATAAGTAGTGAAAACGACGAAAGAAATTGAGAAGTTTCAAGCCTTATATAATCAGAATCTTTCAAGTATCAAAGACTCATAAGGATTAGCCACCATTCTGAATCAGCAAAGGAATCCAAAGCTGAAAACTGGTTTGGGTTATGAAGAGGGATCAAGCAGTGGTAAGCCAGGAAATGAAGAACCCATAAAGTTTGTCAAAAGTACAACCAATGACAATAACAAACCCGTAGAAGCAAAGGAAGACAATCAGCCGCCCAGGATGAGTAAGGTAAAAGATGCTAGATTTGAATCTTTAAAACAAAGAGGTAATGCGCTCACTACTTAAAGACGTCATCAACCTGGAAGAAATCGATTTGCTTAAAGAATACAACCATTTTCCAGGTACAAAGAATTTTTCTATGGTTATTGTTTCTACCGTGCTAACTTTGGTCACAAAGATGTAAATTGTTCCTTAAGACTTAGACGTGAGAAATTAAGATTTCAAAAGAATAAATACTTGCCACAACAAAGAATGATGCAGCCAAGTAACAAACCTTCACTGATTGCCAATTGCCAAATTAAGTCCAGTGACATGCAACTAAAGAGGTCAAGAAAAAATCAACAGTCAATGAGTAGACAACGTTGCACCAATAAGTTTGACCTGTTGAACAATGAGATTGAATGCTACATCTGTCATAACTATGGACACAAATCTATTGACTGTCGTTTAAGGGAATATGAACCAGATTCAAAATCCCCTGCTGAAAATGTCAAGTTTTGGAAGAAGAAGGAAAGTGACAAGTCTGGATTAGTGTTGTCCACTCAAAGAAAAACAAACCCTTGGTATATAGACAGTGGATGCTCCAAACACATGACGGGAGACAAAGGAAAGTTTCTATCTCTAAGTGAAAGCAAATCAGGAAACGTAACCTTTGTAGATGATGCTCCAGGGAAAATAAAGGGCAAAGGGATGGTTAGCTTAAGTAATGGAAAAGGAAAATCTCAAGATGTTCTACTTGTAGATGGGCTTAAACATAATCTTGTTAGTGTAAGTCAAATGTGTGACAGAAGATGTGAAGTGGTGTTCACATCCAAGGACTGCAAGATAAAATTTGTAACCTTAGGACAAGTGGTGGCCAAAGGCATAAGGACAAAAAATAATGTATATGTGCTGAAAGAAAATAGAGAAGAATGTCATCAAAACAGACATGATGAAAGTTGGTTATGGCATAGGAGACTTGGACATATAAACTTTGACCACTTAATCCAACTCAAAAAACTCGAGGCAGTAAAAGATCTTCCAAGGATATCAAAGCCCCAAGATTCAATGTGTAAACCCTGCCAAGTAGGGAAGCAAAATAGGACACAGTTTAAGTCCAAGAGTTTTACTTCAACAGAAAAACCACTCCAACTAGTTCATATGGATTTATGTGGACCATCAAGACAAGAAGGCATAGGGAAAGAAAACTATTTCATGTTGATTATCGATGATTACTCTAGACTTACTTGGGTTTCCTTTCTCAAAGAAAAAACTAAAGCATTTGAGAAGTTTAAAATATTTAAGGCTTTAATTGAGACTCAAACAGGGAAGAGGTTAAGGACAGTAAGATTAGACCGGGGAGGAGATTTTATGTCAAGAAACATCAAGGAATTCTACAATGAGCATGGGATCAAGAGAGAACACACAATCCCAAGAACTCCACAACAAAATGGAGTAGTTGAGAGGCAAAATAGAACAGTGCAGGAAATGGCCAGGTCAATAATGAATGAGAAGAACATTGGTCAAACCTAATGGGTAGAAGAAATACACACAACAGTCCATGTTCTTAACAAATCCCACCTCAGACCACAAAGTGACAAGACACCTTATGAACTGTGGCTTGGAAGATCTGTTTCAATTAAACACTTCAAAGTCTTTGGGAGTAAATGCTACATAAAGAATAATGATGAAAACCTTGGCAAATATCATGACAGGGCTGATGAAGGTATCTTCTTGGGGTATGCTACAAACAGTAAAGGATACAAATGTTATAATAAGAGGCCACATAAAATGATTGAATTTATTGATGTAAAAGTTGATGAAGGAATCCCAACAAGAGAGATGTACAACAATGAGTTTTCTACAGAAGACACAACTAAAGTTGAAGATAAGCAGGTCCAAGAATAAGAAAATGAAGACTCTGAATCAGATGAAGACTCAGACACTCAGACAGACTCAAATCAACAGTCAACTTCAAATTATTCCTCCATAATCATTCAAAAGAATCATCCTGCAAGTTAGATAATTGGAGAAAAAGACAAGGTGTACAAACTAGGAGAAAGATAATCAAAACCACCGAACAATCTCATATAGCTTTCATATCCATGCACGAACCCAAGAATTTCAATGAAGCAAGCAAAGATGATCACTGGGTTAAAGCAATGAATGATGAACTTGATCAGATTGAGAAAAACAAGATGTGGGAGATGGTTCAAAGACCTAAAGGTAAAAACGTCATTGGCTCCAAATGGATCTTTAAGAATAAGTTGAATGAGCAAGGACAAGTTATCAGGAACAAAGAAAGGTTAGTCTATAAAGTCTATGCTAAGATAGAAGGACTGGATTTTGATGAAACATTTGTGCCCATAGCAAGATTAGAAGCTATCATAATGTTTCTTGCCTATGCTTGTCATAAAAGGTTTAAAGTCTACCAAATGGATGTCAAGTTAGCTTTTCTAAATGGAGATTTAAGTGAAGAAGTCTATATGGAACAACCAGAGGCTTTCAAACTGTCTGATAACCCTGACTTAGTATGCAATCTGAAGAAAGTTTTATATGGTTTAAAACAAGCCCCTCGAGCTTGGTATCACAGAATGGATACGTATCTCAAAGACAGAGGGTTCAAGAGAGGAACAACTGACAACAATCTGTATATTAAAACAAAGGATAATAATTTGCTCATCTTATTGGTCTATGTAGATGACATCATCTTTGGATGTAATAAGGATTCATTGGTACAATGGTTTGCTTCTTCCATGGAGTCTGGATTTGAAATGTCCATGATAGGAGAACTGTCATTTTTTCTTGGTCTGCAAATTACTCAGAGGTCCGAAGGGATGTTCATTTATCAAGAAAAATATCTAAGAGAAATGTTGAAAATGTTTCAAATGGAAGATTCTAAAACTGTGGGTACACCTATGGTAACTGGATGTAAATTAAGCAAGGATGATGATTCACCTGATGTTGATCAAACCTCATATCGATCAATGATAGGCAGCCTGTTGTACATCACTGCATCTCGCCCAGCATAATGCATGTTGTAGGAATGGTAGGAAGATATCAGGATGCACCTAAACAGAGTCATTTGCAAGCTGTCAAAAGGATATTCATGTTTTTAAAAGAAACAATGACTTATGGTCTGTGGTATCCTAGAAATCAGAATTTTCAGTTAACTGCTTACTCAGATGCAGATTGGGCAAACTGTGTCGATGAGAGAAAAAGAACTAGTCGAGGAGCATTCTTCCTGGGTGATTCTTTAGTAGCATGGCTTAGTAAAAAGAAAGGCTCCATTTCTTTATCAACCACAGAGGTAGAGTACATTTTTGCTGCTACCTGTTGCACTAAGGTATTATGGATGATTCAGACACTTGCAGACTTGGAGGTAAAATACATTGCATCGATCCCAATTCATTGTGATAACACCAGTGCCATCAATGTGTCTAAAAATCCTGTCTTCCACTCCAAGACCAAGCATATTCCGATAAAATATCATTTTCTGAGAGAGCAGGTCACCAATCAGATTGTTCAGGTCCATGACATTCCCACTACAGAACAAATTGCAAACATCTTTACTAAACTCCTAGCCAAGACACCTTTTGAATATCTCAGACAGAAGTTGGGTGTCATTTCATCTCACACCTAAAAGAGTCCATCTTGTTAGGGGGATTTTTGTATTGTTTGAATATCTAATGCCTCCTAAAATTACTGCAACAGCTCAGGGGGAGCATGTCTCTTCTTTGACATTGATGTCAAAGGGGGAGAAAAGAATCTGGGTGCCTTTGTTGCCATCAATGCCAAAGGGGGAGATTGCTGGCATGTTTTACAGGCAGCGTATGCTTGTCATTGATGGCAAGTACAACATCGATTATGGCTTGAGTACAGGAAGAATGTAACATATAGGCACTAGAAGTATTTTGGGAAGACACTGCAGAGCAAGATCGATAAGATCATAAGAGATAGTGCAGAGGATGGTTGGCATGCTTTACAAGAAGTATGTGCTTGTCATTGATAGAAAGATTAGAGTATGCAGCGAAGGAAAAACAAGGACAAAGTAAGCTTAGGAGGAATTAGTGCAGAGTTGAACACAGTGCGTAGGTGTGCACCAGGGATGAGGTTAACCTACTGCCAAAGCTCAACAGATATAGAGTACTTTATGCAAGAGCATCACCAACGTCAAGCGAGTGTGGGGCAAGCGCCAACGCATTTTGGCACATGATAAATTGTTTGAAATGTTTTGAAGTTGGATGCACCAAAATGAAATGAAACAATTAAGAGAAGGGCATACTTTTAGATTGTAATTAGACCTTGAGCGTCTCGCTCTCGTCTCAAGGGTTAAGAGGCATTTATGTTAATGAATGTAGGTAGGTAAACTTGAATTCCTATATTAGACAGTTTTAGGAGAGAGAAGGGAAAACGGATATAGACACCCTCACTTGTATCATTGTAACATTAGCAACATAATCAATCAAGAGAGCAAAGAGCATAGGAGAGCAGAAAACTATGTAGAAGACCCCATGTACAGAAGTTCTGGATTAATACAAGAAATCTTTAGTTCAGACTCATGGTGTCCAATTGCTTTTTTTGTTGCACATGTTGATTGATATATTCTTGTTTACTCTCTGATATGCATTTTCTTTGGTGCGTGAATGTATGGTTTCATATTTAATGTCTGAAATCGGGAGAGAGGGAGAGTAAAGAATGAGTTTCAATTGTTTCTCTATCTGAGCAAGAGTTTTCCTGCAAGGAGTGCAGTGAAATTGTCCGCAAGGTGTGCATTGACAGAAGTCAGAGTTCGTATTTGAAAGCTCAAGAGGAATAGCATTGTTCTCATTCTCGCATAAGTGCAAGATAAAGCACAGGAGTCGTGAAAGGAGTGCACAGGGCGAGTGAAGTCTCAAAATTTACAACCTGAGAGAAACTGTTAAAATACCGCTGTCGCAGAGAGTGCGTAGAGTCGAAGAATTAAGATACTCTGAAGTATTTGAAGAATTGTCACAAGGAGTGCGAGCAAGAGTCTTTTTGAAGACTCTAGGTTGTGGTAAAATTTCAGAAGAGTTAGTGCCTTGAAGTGTCGGAAGGAAGCGCAACGACATTGTTTACTGGTGGATAAGTTTCGCAATGGAACACTTTGTTCATTTCCCAGTAATTGTCAAGGAGGAATTGGACGATTGGAATTCTCCATGGAGAATTCGCGAAGTCACAAGAACCGTTAGATCTTGTAGAGTAGTGTGTTTTTTGTTTAAGAGTAGGGGAGAATAGAGCCATAGGATTTGAGCCAACAGGGGCTGTCAGATCACTCACATATTCACACCTCGGGGTTTCGTGGGTTGAAGAGTCGAAAATTTTGCATCAAGATTCATAAAATCGCGAAAGGCGAAGCTCCGAAATAGTGAGAAAACCTGAACCATCCGATTGGGAGGAAACGTGTCGTGAGATCACCCGTATCGGGGATTCGGGCATCAAAGGTCAGAAAGGGATACCCTTCAACTTTGCGAGTGTCGAAGCTGCGAATAAAATCAGGACCGTCCATTTGAGTGGACAGGTGGCACACTCGCCGACAGGGCGGTCAGACTTTGTTGACCATATCGGGGTTTCGTGAGTTGGAGAACTAAGAGCATAGCATCCATATTCGTGAAGTCATCAAGTCCGAAAACTCTAAAAAGGCGGGAAGTTCCATCATGGGACCCGCACAGAGGACGTGTCGAAATTTCGTCATTTTTCCATATCAGGGGATAAGAGGTCAAGACTTTTGTCCCGAAAGTCCTGAAGTCACCAAAATCGTGAAAGAATTTAATCCATCCATCGGAGGAGGAAAGGTGGCAGAGATCGAAGGGATCTCCCGAACTCGAAGGTTTGCAGGATGAGAGTCGAAGAGTTGGGTGCTCCAAGTTCTGAAGTCACGAAAGGTGAAGTCGCAAAGTGCCAAAAGTCGGGCATGGAGGGGACACATGGCAGAACCACACAGAGGGCCCGGGAAGTAGACCGACGGACACACGTCACACATTTGGAGGAGTCAACACCCCGTTGACCTCTCGCATCTCGGGGATTCGGGAGATAAGGGAACGAAATTTCGAGCCTTCAACTCGTGAATTCGCGAGTAGCGAGAACGAGAAGAGAAAAGTCAATATCGCCTCTCGGGGTTCGATAAAGAAAGGCGCTAAGGTTGGACCTTTGAACTCGCGAAGGCGAAAGAGGCGAAAAGTGCTAGCGCTTAGCCTAGCCGGTGGTTGCGCGAGGAAGGTGCTGACAGAGTAAGAGCTATAGCCATTTCGCGATTTTGGATATTGTAGATTTTAGAAGGAAGATTCGGGAGTCACGAATCAGGAACTCATGAGATTGTGAGTTGCGAAAAGGACCTGTGGATCAATTTGAAAAGATATTCCGGTAGAAAATCTGAAAGAACCAATCCAATTCTAAAGAGAATCCGAACGATCCTGTGAGCGGATCTAGGACCGAGGGTCGATAGGTCTACGTCAGTAATAAGGATCTCAGGAATATCAAAGGTCGAGTCCTTTGACACTTAGAAATTCTCGCAAGTAAGGAGGATGCGTAAGCTCGGGAGGAGAAGCGTCAGTGATTGTTGGATCCCATCCTGAATTCCCGATGGCCATCAGATCTGAATGTAGACAAGAAGAGTGTGCTGAAGAGGAGGACAGATCTCAGGCGTTAGATCCAAGTTCAAGATCCGAGCATCGTTGGATCAAGGAGAACCTGCACGTTCTTTAAAGTACAAGGAGAAACGGACGTACAAAATCCTGAAAGAAGGAGGACCATCCATTTATGGGTAGGACACGTGGACATAGATCTTCGTTTCACTGACTGGGAAGTCAAAGGAACGAGGTTACCTAACCTGCCAAATTCATGAAATGCAAAACCCCGAAGTAAACTCCATTTCGAAGTTTCGAAAATGGGGAGATGGAGATGTCAAGAACTCCTACCATAGGAGTTTCGAAGTCACGAACCCTAAAATCATGATATGATCTGAGTCGTTGAATCAAGATCAGATCTGGACCGTCGAATCATAAGACAAGTGACAAGCGATTGGAATTTCTATGACTTGAAGTCAACGAAGCATGGTGTGGAAACTCGCGAGATGCGAGATCGCGATAAGATCTGGATCATCGAATCTATAGATATTTCAATCGTCGATCAGACTCGATGAAGTTTATAAACTTGTGAAATATGAAGCACCTTTTGGCACAGCTTGTGGTCATCACTGGTGGTCACGAGAAGGGAAGGAGTCAGTTTAGATAAGCTCCATTTCGGAGTTTTGGGGATCGGGACATGGAGTGTAACGAAATCTTTACCACGGGGATCCCGAAATGTCGAAGTGAGAAATGGTGAAGTAAACGCAATTTTCTATGAATTCAATCCAACGGTGCAGGTGAAGTTGAACAAGATCTCAGGGCTACTTTTGCGCTTCTCAGTGTAACAACTAAAACAAATGATGATCTCTGCCAGAGGACTCAAAGAGGACTGAGTGTGATCGCCAAAGAAGATGAAGAGTCTCAAGGCATCTTCTAGTGGATTGAGGATTATTGATTCAGGCAATTGACAGATGGAAGGGGATTGAAGTCTGTAGCTAAAAATAGAAAGGATAAGCTCGTCTAAGACAGAGAAGACGAAGAGCCTCAACTACTAGAGAAACTAAGGAATCTCAGAATAACACCCAGTGATGATGGATGGATAGGTGAAATCACTAGAGAAGCTGAAGAGTTACCATGATGATCAGGCAGAGGACTCACAATGAGTAGAATATGCAGAACAGAGAGAGAACGTGGAAGACAAGAGATTGGATAGTTGTGGAAGAGTGAAGTGGACAAAACTCTCCGATGTGGAGGAGATTGGTGTGGAGTGTGCATGCAGAGGCATGGCGAATATTGCATGCACAAAGAGCACAAAGACTAGAAGAACATGGAACAAAGAATAGAGAAGGGTTGTTGCTATGTAGGGGAATTCAGGTGTGTGCAAGGAGGCAGAGCGCAGGAGCAGAAATGCACAGTAGAGGAATGGTGCATTGAAGGGATATGGTGCAGAGAGAATAAAAGGAAGAAGAACAGAAAGTACAAGGGGTGTGCAGAAGACACTGATGCAGAGAGGGAAGAGAAGTGTAACAGAACAACGACAAGGCTGGTAAGCCATTGAATAACTTTATATCGTTGTAATAAGTTTTATTAACAAGGAATTTATATTTCAGGGTGGTTGGGAGGTGCTAGGGAGGACTGGTATCCTCAGAGGTTCAAGTGGGTGCTTGAACATAGGGAGTTGGTGCTTCCTTCTAGTTGGTGCTAGAGAGACCAGGGAGTTGGTGCTTCCTTCTAGTTGGTGCTAGAGAAACTAGGAAGTTGGTGCTAGAGAAACCGGGGAGTTGGTGCTTCCTTCTAGTGGGTGCTAGAGAAAACAGAGAGTTGGTTCTCTCAGCAAGTTGCATCTTTCAAAACATAGGTTGTAGCCTCATTATGAGTTGGTGCTCATATGTATGATAATGTAAAGAATGTAAATATTACTTATCATATAAAGAAAAATAGCTTTTTACCCTTTATGGGTTTCCTCAGGAAATAATCTCTTTCTGTGTATCTCATGTGTGTGACTGATGTTGAATATGTTGTTGCTTACTTCCCTGCACTATTGTGAATATCATTAAGTGTTTCGGCAAAGAGTTTAAAATAAGTATAATTGTTTAAGCACGGTAACAACTGATTCACCCCCCTCTCAGTTGTCCAACATAAAATTGATAATCCCCACATATTTCAGTAGCATGAAATTGACTTATTATAGCGAGCAAACGATTTCTACAAATAACATTATAAATTTCTTCTTTGCCAATTCATGATCTCAAACAACACACCTCTCGACGTTCAACTCACCTCTCCTGCGTATTTCGGTACCAGGCAATTGATGATGTCGATCGTGCACCACTCCAGCAAATTGGGTTGATCTCGCTCAGATAATCCGCGTAGGGATAAGCAATGATCTCGCTTAGGTAATCCGCGCAGGGATAAGCCATGATTTCGCTCAAATAATTCACCCACGAATGTGATAGCAGGTGATCCTTCATGCACAAATTCAGGTGACAATACTAGTCGGTGATTCTTCACACGGGAATGTGACAACGATATAGATTGATAGTGAGAGAGTCGATGTCATCGATCCCACAACAACGATCATATCAATATCAACGACAACCCTCTTCTCTCTTGACAGTGTGCGGATCCTGCCATGCACACAATATTCATCTCTCACAATCGCACATGCACTAAGATCAGAAATCTGCTCTGATACCAACTTAAGAATTGAGAAGATGAAAATCGACTCCTCAAGTGAGACAACACCTGAAGTTCGAGGAAACAAAACCATCCTTCGTTCAATTGATTAATAAGAATTACAAAATATATATATGATGAGAAATAGTTGGAAAGATTGGAACTAAACTCAATTAATTCTTCATTATTTTAAATATTTTATATAAGTATGGTTTCTCTTAAATGTGTTGGTTCCTGGGAGGTTACTTAGCAATTGGAGAAGTACAAACACAATGGGATGGCATTATCGGATCAGGATGATCGGATCAGTAATAACGGAAGGATCAGTAAGAGCAGCAGAAGAGCAGGAGGCTAGGAAGGAGTATATATAGGTAGGAGGAGGCCTCTTTTATGCTTCTTTATCCTCTGTTTCCACTCACCAGTGGGTCGTTGTTTCAACCCACTTTTGGGTAGTTGTTTTAGAACTCACCTATGGGTAGTTGTTTTATTCCCTGTTTCCTGCTATGTGAATGGGGTAGTTTTAGAGCACTTATTGAGGGGAAAACCACTTATCGAGGGAGACAAATGTTGGACAGTTGCAGAGAAGGATGTGTTTTATAATATTTTGGAAATATTTATTTTTTGTATTTATATTAAAATTGTTTTTGAGTATTTTAGATTAAAGTTTTTTAGTTAGTTCATTTTTATAATTTTAGTGTTTTTTAAGTAGTCAAGTTTTTATTATTATTTAATAATAATATAATTTAATTTAATTTAAAGTTAATACTAACTAGCACAGTCACTCAAAATTGTGGCTAATGAACGCCGAAAGGAGATGCCAAAGTTTTCTCCGGTAGGTTAATGGTAGGAACCCTAAACGCCCTCTATAGGTTATAATAAGCCCTTGATGATCTGCCCCGAGGCCGCAACAATGACAATCTCCACCACACTGTTATAGTCTTCCACTTTCGGCGATCCAATATGAAATGTGAGGACAACCAAAAAATGAAACATGCTCACAACCAGAAAATGAAACGGACGGACAATTGAGGGAAGTGATTAATTTTAGCCATCATATTAAAATTTTAGATTAAAAGATGATTAATTGTACCCATTGTTAATAGGTATAAGCCTTTCGACATAATTAGATATCAAATTGACTTGTCAAACTTTCTTGTTTCTCTGATAAAGAATTTCAAAAATAAAGATTTCACTACTTAATTTTATATAAGTAAAAACACTTTATCCCTTGTTTTTAATATATAAATTTCAAAAACATTTATAATTAATATAAATTTTAATATTAATAATAATAAAAAAAAATGTGAAAAACAAATTGAAATAAAAAACTAGGTATGAAGTTTTTTTTCTAAATTTACACTACACCACATTTAATTTGTAGAACAATAATTCATTATTTTTTAATTCAAATAAAAAATCCAAAATCAAACTATAGGTGGTGTAAAACTTGAAAACCCATCACAAACATCTAATTTTTTCATGTTACATGTTAAAAATTATATAGATTATATGAGGCATATACATAGTATATGCAATGTACATGTACATCGTAACCAACATTCATTACATAACTTATAATTCAGTAGCATTAAAAAAAACTAAACATCCAATATCCTTACCAGATTACGAGAAACGGTTTGTTAGACCATTTTCAAAAATACGAATCAACCAGCATCAACACTTCTCAAAGGAAAGGAAAGATAATGGACACTTGATAGTGCATCCATTTTGGTGTGAGTTATGTTGAAACTATCAACTAATTTTCCATGTCTTCCATGTTGAAGCATGCACACTATATCAGTTCAAAATGGAAAGTGCATGCATACTATAATGATGTAAGCAATTTAGTGTGCGGGAAGAGTGTGAGAGGATGGTTGTAAGTTTGGTTTGGTTATTGAAATTTTTTATTGAATAATAAAAATATTGATTATCATTGTTCCGTGGTTTTTTTTTTTAAATAATTTTTAAAAGTAAACATTGTGATCACTTTGTAATTTCTTTCATTGTGTTTATTGTAATCTCTTTTTATTTCTTTTCCATTGAATCTTGTTGTGTTTATGTTTCCACTGCGCAACCAGTAACATCCGAGCAGGTGAGCTGAGTTGAGCGGAGCAAATATGTGTGCGGTAAAGGTGGAGACGAATCTAAACTGGAAGAGCTCGATTTATGTGTCGTGTGCTGGGAAGGAATTCATTGTAGGCAGGCATTGTTCTTTTCTCCAACGCGCCCTAACCTGTGTTGGCACGTCGTTGATTTGTCTCACACAGGATTTTAACTTTTTTTTAGAGAATCAACGCTCCACGCTCTATGCACCTTTTGGAGGAGCGTTGACCTTGGTATATGTAAAAAAGCGCTAGGTATGAAAGAGAGATTTTGTTTTATCATGCTACAATGGCGATAACCTATGATCATCGCTGCTAATGATTTACAAAGGACGATATTTGAGGCCAGACGTGGAAAATTCACCATCATGGAAATTCTGTATGCTTATGCACACTATGTATAAAAGATCATTTATTGACTACATTATAAATGATCGATTTTATAAGAATTTAAAGGTATTTTTTGTTTCACTACAAAAAGATTGTTTTTATAACTAAAATGGGTGGAGGATGTTTTAATAACTTATTTGTTTAAGAGGTGGACTTTTTTTTTTTTTTTTAAATTAATAGGTGTGTA
>JZKD02S1705265.1:284880-295852 GCA_000966675.3 Picea glauca
TCATATTAAAGAGTTTAGTATTATAAGTTGTAGTTTTGGTATGGAAAAAGTACAGAGTTTAAAGTTTGAGGTGGAAGATGAACAAAATATTCTTGAAAAGACAAGTGTATAACTTATGGATGAAATAATGTAATACCCCTAGGATGAATCCCGAATTGTAAATGTAAATGTAAATATGCTAATAAGCTGGTGAGTTGTTGATATCATTTTGTATGCACCTTCCATGGTATAGTGCACACATGTACTTCGCGTTAAAATGATGAAGTGTGCACATTCCACGATACCACACGCAACAAACTTAAGTGCGCGCAATTTTGAGGCCAGAGAGCCTTTTGTGTATATGTTGTGATTTATAGGCTAGTGAGCCAATTATTATAAGCTATCAGGCTTATGTGTGTAATTAGGCCAGAGAGCCTAGATGTTGAAGGCCAATTAGCCTATTTTTGTCTATGTCTTATCATTAAGATAATACATCGTTGTCTGTAGACCGACCACAATAAAAGAGTATTGGGGACTAAATTCCACTAGTTAGGGAAAGGGGGGGCTAAAAGTTAAGGATAAGCGGGTAAGCTAGGGAGCTAAAGCCAAAAAAAAATATTATATTAATATTCCTTAAAGTATAAAGTATGGATAATTATTTTATCCTAAGTTCTAAGGATGGGGACAAGTGGACCAAAGTAGCTCTCAACATGACAAGTGTTAAGTTGGGAACATGCATACATATAGCTTGAACTTAGTTCATTTTCCCATTCAGTCATTCATTCCATCATCATTCACTCACTCATTGAGTTGTCCTCTGTACCTTCATGTACATGTATCCATACCTGTAACCGTACTTGTACCTGTATCTATACCTATACCTATACCTGATAAGCTTAGGAGATGTACTGAAGAAGCGGGTTGTCAGGCTCGTGGGAGATTGAAGAAGTAGGTTGTCAGGCCCGTGGAAGATTAAAAAGGCGGATTGTCAGGCCCATGAAAAATTTCTCTCTAGGTGAGAGAATTGATGGGAATTGATTTCTCGAAGGTGTTAAACTACAACTACAGAGTTATGAGACTTCTTGTTCAACCTGTTGTTGAAGCCCTGGAAGGGAAGTGGGGTACCCGAGGGACTATTGAGTAGAGAAGGAGCACACTTCCTGGGGTGGGACAAATATGTGAGGAATGAGGGACTGTAAGATGTTAGTTTGAGTAGGCACATGTGATAGAGTCTTTCATGTTTTCTGAGATACATCAGGCTGGATAGGAACCCCTTTACCCACGTGGAGTTTAGTCCCAGCTCGGGGGTGACCCACTACTGAGAGTGATGAGCAGTGTGGTATAAGGATGGGAGGTTCGTGGAAGGTCTGCACACAGTTGGTGATATTTTTACCAAGATAAGTGTCTATTTTGTATTAAATTACATATTGCAATATTATGTATGTGTTTATTTTTATGGGTTATCCTTATGTGTGTTGCATGTGTATTTTTATTATTATTTTGTATGAATATGTGTATTTACAGAATGTATTTATCTGTTTAAGTTTATATATAAATTTCTGTAAGAGTTTTCGTGTGTATATGTTTTTAATTGTATACAGCTCAGAAAGTTTTATGTGGCATAGCCCAGTTGAATGTTGGGGATGTTACAATATGGTATCAGAGCAGGAAATCTTTTTGGTGGCATGACCTTGCCTGGGTGGTCGGGTATGTTATAATATGGTATGAGACCATGAAATCTTTTTGGTGGCATGACCCGACCTGGGTGGTCGGGTATGTTACAATATGGTATCAGAGCTCCAGTTTTCAACACTGAGCCTGGATGGGACGAGAAAGTTGTTTTGAAGTGAAATTTCACAAAGAATTAATTTTGAAGTGCCCAAATTTCAAGTTACTTGAGCGTCCATGGTAAAAATTAGAAGCAATTGCGTGGAATTGGGAAAAAAACCCAATTTATGTTGTTAAATTCATGGGAAAATTGAGAAATTTGGCCAAGTGACGTGATATTCTTAATTTAATATTTGTTCTAACAAATTCAGACCTGGAATTGGTCAAAGTTGAAGTTAGAGGGAATCCATGACAGATGGAGTGAGATTAGTTGATTAAAATGCTTAATTCGTGAATTGAGTTTGGGAAAAATTTGTTCCAGAAATGTCAACCAACAACGAATTGTTGTTAAAGATGTTGAATTGGTGTTATCAGGGTGAAATTGAACATATTTTATTCTTGCAGAATGTCTATGGTGAAAATTGAGAAAACGTTTGGAAAAAACCCCAATGTTTTCACTGGAATTCATGAGGAATTGATGCACATAAAAAAAAAATGAATGTGTGCAGGTGTGTGCACTAAAAGTGTATGATGCACAATGAAAAGCTTGTCATTTGTGGAAAATAGGGGTGCGTAGCTACGCACACAAAAATATTGGCACGCGAGCCTGCGCACTTAAATTTCACGCTATGCAGTGCATAGTGGTAATGTGCGAAAATATTAGTGTGTGGGTCTGCGCACTTAAATTCCATGTTGCACAGTGTAGAGTGGCAATGCATGGAAAATATTGGCATGCGGGTGTGCGCTTTTAAATTTGGCATTGCACGGTGCAAAGTGACAATGCGCAAAAAATATTGGCACACAAGTGTACGCACTTAAATTTGGTGTTGTGCGGTGCAAAGTGGCAATGCACAGAAAATACTGGCACGCATGAGTGCAGACTTAAATTTGGCATTGCACAGTGCATAGTGGAAATGCACATAAAATATTGATGCACTGGTGTGCACACTAAATTTATCATTGGGTGGTGCAGATTGAGTGGTGCATGCTTAATACTCGCACGTGCAATGTGTGCACCCATAATAATGGCGTGTGTGGTGTGTGCAGTATCGACAGAGCACAGACGAATTTTGTTGGTGTGCACGCAATGTGGGTATATGTTATTGCATGAAAATTTAATTAATGGTGTGTGTAGAGTATTGGTGTGTAGTGGGGGCGTACTAAACTTGGGCATGGTGGAACGCATAGAGTACAATGCGCATGACACAAAATAGTGTGCACCAGTTATTGGCGCGACAAAGAAGTGATCCACATTGGTTATAGGTGCGCGGAGCATGCATTACCTTATAGTGTTGTTGCACATGCTAGATATGGGTGTACATGTTCAAATTTTTGCACATGAAGTCGTTTGGATGGTCTAGAAAAGAAGAAAACTAATGAATTTCTGTGACATTTTATACTGTTTGAAGGTCATCTTTTTGCAGTGCCTTTTTGAGGCCCTAAACAACGTTTTTAGCTACTCAAAAACCCTAAGGATAGAGTGTACCAAGGTACACTCTGTCTCTACATCCCAAATAAAAGAGCCCGGAGAGAGATTTCTAATGGTGTAAACCATTCATCAAACAGAACTTTTATGAGGAAGTTACAAGACAAACAGTGGAGGGTAAAATTTAAGACCCAACTAACTTCGAAGGGCCATAACTTTCTTCTCCGGAATTAGATTGAGGTGTAAGAGAAGTCTATGGAAAGTTATTGAACCATAGAATACATTCTTAGAGCTGAATTAAAATTCTGGACATGTTATAAATGTTTAATATGGAAAAAAAGGTACTTGTAGCATTCCAGATCAAAAATACTAATTGGCCTAGAACTTCAACAGGCTATAACTAGCATCCTAGAACCCATAAAGAGGTGAAATTTGGACACACTATCCAAAATATGTATATGATGAAAAATGATTGATATCTTACCAAAACTCCAATGTATTAGGTGCAAAAATGCATAATTATAGCGCATTTTTGCACCAAGTTGAAGTGTGAATAGGAGAAATTAATGGACAATTTTCAAATGACCATAACATTCTGCTCAAGACTCAGAATTGAGAAAGGGAGTAGTCATTACAAAGGTCTTGGATAGGGGATTCTAATTATCCACCTAGAAAATTGGTTTGGGTAGTTAATTTTCACAAGAGATTAGAAGAAGGAATTATGAAGCATTATTGGAACATAATTGTACATAATTTCATAAATTTGTTAAATTATTTAGCCTAACAAATTATGATAGCTGCACATTTTTTTAGAGTTAAAAATTTTTAGTTCTTAAGAGGTGAGAAGGTTGAAATTTAATTAAATATAAGCACAGGTACTCATGAAAGAGTGTTATGACCAAAATATTTCATAAGATTATCAAAAACCAAAACTCCAAAATGTTAAGGTATGAATCTGGGTGCAACCATAAAGTATTGGGAAGCCACCACAGGAAGTCCACTCATGCTAGTCAAGTACTTAACGGAATCTGGGAAAAGGAATAAATCATGTAGTGAATGAATTAGTGAAAGTACATTCACTCCCAAAGAACCAATATACAAATTAAACAGTACATTGGAGTCAGATCTATTATAAAAGGAATTGATTATCAGAATGATAGTAATCAGATAAAGAAAGAGGCTTAATGCATATATGGATAAAGAGTGCATAATATCCAGGGATTAGCTATGCAATTAAATAGTAATGATTCCCTTATGGTTATCAGAGTGTGCAGTGGAAGCATGGTATGAATGGAATCACTTCAAGGGTAAAGAAATGAAGGTGCACATAAGTAAGGATTGTCGGTTGAGGAATAGGTGCATCAATATGGAATGATTAAAAATGATTATGCAAGTCAGGTTGAAATCAGATTGGTCAAGACAAGAGAAAGTAATAATCATCAAGCAAATCCAAGTGTTGATATGATCATATAATGAAGGGATCAATCAAGTACCTCAAGAAGGAAGTTGTTTTTAACTATCCAAGGTTACTCAGAAAACATGATTGGAAATATAATTGGGTCATGTAGGAGTTGGATCAGAGGAATCCAAATAATGGTGGAATGCTGAAAATTAATATCATCATAATATGTAGTTGAAAGTCCATGAACATCCTAGGATAATGGAAGAAGACATCATGAGATAGATATCAAGATAATGGGAATGCAGGACAACACTCCAAGAGGGAAAGAAAGAATAGTAGAGGATTGTTGATGCATTCCAAAGGCATTGAAGATATTTCCACAATAACATGGAGATGTCAAGGCCAAGAAAGACTTAAAAGTGAAATGAATCTCTGTAGAGATTCGGTAAAGAAGCATGAAGAAGAAAATGGTTCTCTGCATAGTTTTCAATTAAAAAGAGATGGTGGTTGAGAAGAATCCATCTCAAGTGGAATAGAGCCATGAGTGATATTTCCAGGGGGTGGAAGTATCACTTGAAATTACGATGGTAAATTAAAAGCAGTATTAAGTACTTTTAATTAATTCTATGCAACTAGAGAAGGAGGCATATGTGCATCCTTACAGTATGCTAGAGATTGGCTATGCAAGCCAATTTTGAGGCTAGTTGACAAGGAGAAGAGAAGAGTGAAAGAAAACTCAAATACTAAAGTATTCGGTCAAGAAAGAGTTGAAGTAGTTCAGTCCAAAAAGTAAATGGATGTTGAAGATCCAAAGTCTATAAGACAACATGATTGGAATTATAATTCATCCAAGTACGAGTTGGGATAGATGGATCCAGGAAATAAATAAAAGTTGAAGGTTAATACCAGTTTAGTATTTGGATGGAAAATCAAGGGAAGACAAGAGTGATTTGGTTAGAAAGTCTCAGGTTAGAAATAATCATGCACAATGTTTTACAATGAAGAGCACATGAAGATTCAGGAATCCAGAAGAATTGAATACTTATGAGATAAACAAGGAAAATTGATATAGGGAGAAAGAAGTTGTTGCAATTACTCTGGAAACAAGTATGTTATGTCTTGTTGGGAAAACCATAAAAACATAATGCTTGCATGTTTTCAAGTGTTGCTGATAATGTTGTTGCATATGGAAGGAAGTAACATAAAGTTGGAATGTTGATTATAGGATCGATAAAGAGGCATGAGAGCGTCTATTGTCATCAACTAATCAAGTAGCATTATTTTTTTTAATGGAATCCATGCATGAAAGTATTTCTCTTTTGAAATTATGTTGCATCATTTCCAAAGGGAGATTCAGGTAAGAATCTCCCCAAATTGAATTTTTATTATATGCAGTATGGTATTGTTTAACTGCATTAACAGGAATAAGTTACCACTAGCTGTGGTAAAGGCTAGAGGCTTGTTATAGTTATCAAATATTTTTAGCTTTTGAATGCACATACTGACATAGTGGCATGTCATGTTAATTTGGTTATGAGGTAATAACCAAAGAAATAAAATATGAGAACTTGTTATAGGAATGATGCCAGGAAAGCTAGTCATGTATGAGACCAGGACATGGTTGGATATGGAAAGGTATGGATATAGAAAGGTTATGTACCACAAAAATACCCAATGAGATTCCTACCTTTAAATAAAACTTGGACTGCAACCTTTTTTCTAACACTAATGAACACCACGTAATTGTATTCTTGGTGTAGTGTTTGAGTTGAAAAGGAAGGCATCCAAGCAATTGAGAAGATAATGGGAAGTGCATGGAGAATGTGTCAAGACATTGGCCAGATTTCCAATTTATGAATGGTGAGATACATGAATTAGATAAATATCATTATGAAAATCAGTGCAAAGGTGCATTGAATAAATAGGCATTGAGAGTTGCACTCATGCCTAGTAAGTGGCAGAGTTACACTCGTACATGATATAATTGTATACTTAATGCATTTATTGAATGCATTTAGTGAGTGCATGTATATATGTTTTTGAATCGAAATAATTATACTAATGGTTGAAATTTTTCTAACTCATGGAGTTGAGAACATTTCAGGAGTTGTTAGACATTGCAACAGGAAAGTTGCAGTCAGGTAGTCACAGTAATAGCGACTATAGATAATTTTATGTTTAGAAAATTGAAATAATTAACTTACTGCTATTAATTGTGAAAAATCATAGGCATAGCATGATGAGTCATTCTATCTAATAAATTGTTTGGTAATTGTGATTGGATTTCTAGGTGTAGGCAATTCTAATATCATTGCATAAGGTTTTGGTGCATATTGTAATTAAAATATGATGTACATGAAATACTGACAATATGTTGGTTGTATGCAAGATAAAATCATTGCAGGAAAAATGGTATTCATCATGGTGCTTGATGAAATCCAGATGGAAGACTATATTCTATTATTGCAACAACAATAAAAAAAATTATGAAATAGAATTTCATATTTTGGAAAAAGTCGAATTTCTTATGAAATTAATTTGATTTCTAAGATGAAAATTTTACAATGTTCTCTCATGATAACTGCATGTGTGTGATGTAGATGAGATAATCTTGATTAAAGCTGGAATGTTGGGAAATAACAACTACTATTGAGGACACTAAATCCCTATAATTGTAGAACCTTGGTGGGGTTCCAATAGTGGGTTAGCGCTCTCCTTGTGTGAAAGACTTGGCAAGATGGATCATTGAAGAACTGCGTAGTAGTGAAGGGATGCTTGAGCCTGGAAGGGTGAGTGAAACAAGGAGGAAGAAACCCAAGAATGCTTATGGCATGATAGCTTCCATGAGGGTGTGTCAAATGGAACAATGAGCTGAATTATTCCTAGAAGCATCTCTATGGAATAGAGAAATTGATTTCCAATCATAGTATGAACACCCGAATTAGTGTTGGAAAGTAGAGCACTAGATGGATATCAAGCTTTCAATATCTAAATATTGTAGATTTTTAAAAAGATTTTTAAAAAGATTTTGAATGGTACATGGTATATAATGCATTGAGGACAATGCATAAATAAGGGGAGGGGATTGTAATACCCCTAGGGTGAATCCCAAATTGTAAATGTAAATGTAAACATGCTAATAATCTGGTGAGATGTTAATATCATTTTGTATGCACCTTCCATGGTATAGTGCGCACATGTATTATGCGCTAAAATGACGAAGTGTGCACATTCTAGAATACCGCACGCAACAAACTCAAGTGCGTGCAATTTTGAGGCTAGAGAGCCTTTTGTGTATATGTTGTTTTTTATAGGCTGGTTATCCAGTTATTATAAGCTAGAAGGATTATGTGTGGAATTAAGCCAAAGATCCTATATGTTGAAGGCCAATGAGCCTATTTTTGTATATGTCTTATGATTAATATAATACATCATTGCGTGTAGACCGACCACGATAAAAGAGTATTGGGGACTAAAATTCACTAGTTAGGGAAAGGGGGGGCTAAAATTTAAGCATAAGGGGATAAGCTAGGGAGCTTAATCCAAAAAATAATATTATACTAATATTCCTTAAAGTATAAAGTACGGATAATTATTTTATCCTAAGTTCTAAGGATGGGGACAAGTGGACCAAAGTAGATATCAACATGACAAGTGTCAAGTTAGGAACATGCATACATATAGCTTGGACTTAGTTCATTTTTCCATTCATTCAATCATCATTCACTCACTCATTTAGAAATCCTCTGTACCTTCCTGTACCTATATCCATACCTGTAACAGTACATGTAACTGTATCTATACTTGTACCCGTACCTATTCATGTATGATGTACCTGTACCTGTACCTGGTAAGATTAGGAGTTGGACTGAAGAAGCGGGTTGTCAATCCTGTGAGAGACTGAAGAAGTGGGTTGTCAGGCCCGTGAGAGGTTGAAGAGGCGAGTTGTCAAGCCTGTGAGAAATTTCTCTCTAGGTAAGAGAATTGTTGGGAATTGATTTCCTGAAGGTGCTAAACTACAACTACAGGGATCTGAGACTTCATGTCCATTCTATTGTTGAAGCCCTAGAAGGGAAGTGGGGCAGTTGAGGGATTGTTGAGTAGATAAGGGGCACACTTCCTAGGGTGGGACATACATGTGGGGAATGAGAGACTGTAGGTTGTTAGTTTGAGTAGGCAGATGTGACAAAGTCTTTCCTGTTGTCTACGATACATCAGCCTGGTTAGGAATCCCTATACCCAGGTGGAGTTTAGTCCCAGCTTGGTGGCAACCAACTGCTGAGAGTGATGAGAAACATGATCTAATGCTGGGAGGTTCGTGGAAGGTCTTCACACAGTTGGTGAAATTTTTACCAAGATAAGTGTCCATTTTGTGTTAAATTACATGCTGCATCATTATGTATGCATTTATTTTTATGGGTTATCCCTATGTGTCTTGCATGTGTATTTTTATTATTATTCTTTATGAATCCATTTATTTATATATTGTATTTATCTTTTTAATTATATATATATATATATATATATATATATATATCCACAAGAGTTTTCGTGTATATATGTTTTTAATTGTATATAGCTCAGAAATTTTTATGTGGCATATCCCAGTTGGATGTTGGGGATGTTACAATATGGTATCAGAGCATGAAATATTTTCGGTGGCATGAACCGACCTAGGTGGCCAGGTATGTTATAATATGGTATCAAAGCATGAAATATTTTCAGTGGCATGCCCCGTTCTGGGTGATCGGGTATGTTACACTTGTCATGCCTTTCCATGTCATGGATTTCCTTTCCATTCCTTTCCTTACCTTGAATTTCGATGCCATGCCTTTCCTTTCCATGCCATGCCATGCCTTGGTCACCTCAACACTCTAGCCATTTGGATATCACATAGCTCATATCCATGCATATACATTACAAATTTCATATGAGAATATTTATTTGTATTAATGTTAAATTAAGAAATGTGTGTTTATTACATGATATCTTGCATCTATTATACATTCAAAAAATAATTTTGAACTAGTATCCACGTACCAAAGTTCCACATTTCAATTTTCATGTTTAAACAAATCACAAAAATATCATCATCATAAATACATAACAATAAATATAATATCACACAATACATAAATAGATCCATATGTATACATATCAAATGTCTATATGTTTCTAACTAAACCCAACAAATACTGAGAAATGAATCACTAAGATAAGTAAAAATAAAAGTTATAGCCTTCTAAGGCCAAAATATAGGTTGTTACATTTACAAATCCATGGAACATACCTATGATCTAAAATAGACTAACCCCTCCTTGCATGTTTTTCCATGTAGCTTCCTATTTTAACCTATACATAAATAAATGTATATATTTCCATAACATTATGAAAGGAAAAATTCAAATCAAAATGTGGATTGCAATGAAACAAGAATCACAAAAAAGGGAACATTTCTCATCCCAAGAAATAAAAAACATTTTTTCTAGGGACATATGACTTAACTTTGTATCATAAATTTCCTTTTCCATCCAACAAAGTGATTTTTCCTTTCCATACATTGCCATGCCATTCCTTTCCATGCCATGCCTTGCCATGCCATGTAATTCCATGAAATGTCTTGCCTTGCCACACCTTTCATTGCCATGCCATGCCTTTCCATGCTTTTCCTTTCCATACCATGCCATGCCATGCCTTTCCATGCTTTTCCTTTCCATACCATGCCATGCCATGCCTTTCCATGCTTTTCCTTTCCATACCATGCCATGCCATGCCTTACCTTTGAGATACAAGAGGTTTAGGAGTGTGCTTGGTGTATAAAAATCCCCAGTAGGAATGCATGCACATTCTAGGAATGCACACACATTCCTGCTGGGAAAGGATGACCGCCCAAACTAAGGGATTAGGATTGAAAGTGTTTTAAAGAATGGAGGATTGGTTAGAGAACTAAGATTTGGGTGCAAGGTTTGTGGGGCCTTTAACAAGAGGTATATGAATAGTGCACTTTGAGCTCAAGTTTGGAGGGGGTTAAGGGTCGAGTATAGTTTATGTGTAGGATTAAATGGAGCTAAGGGGTCTAGTTCATGGTCTAGGTCATGGTCTAGGTTAAGCTCTATGTCATGGTCTATCTCATGGTCAAGTACATGCTCATGGTATAGGTATAGGTCATGGTCTAGGTCTAACTCGACGTCTATGTCATGGAATACATCATGGTCCTTGTATAGTTATATTTCATGGTATACGGTCTAGTTCATGGTCTATTCTCTAGGTCTAGGTCTAGGTATTTCCATGTCTTTCCATGTCTAGGTATTGTCATGTGTAGGTCTAGGTATAGTTCT
>JZKD02S1705265.1:334712-357699 GCA_000966675.3 Picea glauca
ATATTGGCAACTAGTTTGCCAGCACGTGAACAGTCACCAGGCGGGTACAGTCGATAGTCGGGTAGACCACAATGAGCAGGGTATCAAGCCCAAAACCTGTCAAGGGTATTGAGAGAAAATGGTCCGAAATACAACTGAGGACCTCGAATGGATTCGAGACCCACGAAGCTCCGTGGAAAATGCAAACAACAGAATCCCTTAACAAATCCTCGATATGTGTTCTCCACAACGCTTGGTCCATCTTTGGAGGGGTTATCTCCACTACCTTTCCTTACACGACCTCGTGTTTAGCCCTTGTGTTAGAGGGGGGTCCTGGATAACTTTCCGTAACTGGACTTCTACACTCCCTATTGATAGACTCCAATGTTTAGTTTGGGTGGCCTTGGAGAATTTACTCTCCAACCTATTCCAAGGCCCTAGTCCTGAGCTAGTGTATGCACCCTATAAACAAAACGTCTACTTGATTTTAATTAGCGTTGCTTTTAATGGGATTTTTAAGTCACAAGGTATGAAAGTGAAACTGATGGTGTGTAAAAAGACTCAAAGCAAAATGAACAAGAAATGCTTGGAAACAAAAACTTTTACAAACAATGCAAAAACCAACAACTTTTCAACAGGAAAGAATTATTTTCTTTTCAACTTCCCTAAGATTTCATGCAGCAAACACCAAGTAATTTCACTTAGATCTCCGAGCTACTTATACTCTAAATTTAGTGCGAGAACTTACAGAACGAGACTTCTTCCTAGCTACTGATGCAACAACACAATCCTCAAACCAAGAAGAAAATGACAAAGAGATTTTTTTTTTTATTTAATTGCAAAATGAAGCAATAAAGGAAAAATGACGACAAACACAAAACCAAGAAAACAAAATAAAGTTTTGTCTTAAAGTGCAGACCGCAACGAACCAGAGCAAAGATGCACAAAATAAATCAAGAAAGCACCAATTCTAACACTTGTCTAAAAACCATAGAACAAATAATTTTTCTTTTTTTTCTTTTTTGCCTTTTCTATCAAAACATCAACTAAAAAACACAAGCCAAGGAAAAGATGCCCTAACCTGCTGACTGTGTTGCCCCAGACTCTAAACCCTTGAGAGGAGCTCTTCTCACCACAAGAGGGGATGACTGTCCCACCCAAGCTGAAAAGCTACCAATCAAGCCCGCGACTGTCACCAAAACATCACGCGTGCAAACGCGTGCTGATCTATAACAGCGCGCGGGTACCCGTGGGCTAGACTTGAACAGGCCGCGGGTCTGTATAAAGGCTAAGATAAAACAACACACAGGCAGCCCAGACCTGAAAAAGGTCTCTGGTATTGACAACCAGGGTCTCCAAAAGGCTTGGATGCTTCTATTTTAACAGAAAAGGAAAAAATAAATGCAAAATCAAACACAATAAAGAAGACTGAAAACAAGACAGTAAACTAGCAAGACCCAGACAGGATCCATAAAGCCCCCTAAGAAGGTAAACTTCTGACAGGGAAGAGGAGACTGCCTCTCTAACTTTCTGGATACTACACGCTACTGAAACCACTGCAACAAGCATTCAAACGCGAGCTGCATAAGGTTAGGGCGCGGGTTACACGTGGGCAGGCCTTCTGCAGGCCGCGTGTACCTCTGTGTGTACCGATAATAAATGTCAAGCCACAGTCAAGGAAAAACTGGTATTGATAACCAGGTTCTCTGCTATCTTTTGACCTAACAGAAAACAAAAACAACAAAGAAACATAAAACTCAACTTCTTTGAACTACCCAAGAACCTTTAACTAAATCCAGGAAACCCTAAGAGTAAATCTCCCCAGCGGAGTCGCCAATTCTGTTGTGGGGAAATTCTACCCTACAGACTAACAAGCTAGGGTTTAAACTTGCATGCAGATCATGACCCTTAAGAAATTACTTTTAACCTTCTACCCCAAACCTAAAACCCTTTTTCACATGCAAACATGGAAAGAACCAACTAACCTTTTTATCGACAGTTGGTGTAGATCCTTCGTTGCGCTTTATCCCCTTTGCTTCTGCTTCTCCTTCCAAAAAGATTTCCTGCAATCAAGACAAAACTACGCATGCATGCTATTGTTCTACTAGAGGGTTAGAGATTAAGCATCAATCAAATAAAACATATGAGATTCGTGCATTTGGGACGGGAAAAGTATCTTTTTATTAATCTCAAGATGAACCAACTTACAATGATTATAGAGACTGGCCACCATTCCTCGATCCTAATCCTGGGTTCCTCCTCTTCTTTGTCCTCCAACTTCTTTGCTTGAATTCTCCTAAAGCTTGAGGAAAGGCTAAAGGGTTGGGACAAAACGGATTCGGCAATTGGGCTGAGTTTATTTGCTATGATTTTCCTCCTCCAAATAGTACCCCTACCCCTTATTTTATAAGCTAGAAGGAGCTAGGGTTTTGGATGAACTCTCGGCCATGCATGGCTAGGAGTTCCAGTTAACTGACCCAAATCTTTTCATCCCGGTGGAAACTTTCCTGATTTTTTTCTTTGTTAGGTAAACGTGTGCTATAGTGGGCCAGCCCGCGTTCCAACACATGTAGTATAAGGCCTGCCAACGTTCCAACGCACCCAGTAATGGGTTAGGGCATGGGTTACTTGTTTTAAGAGGTTTTTAAATAGTCTGTTCAGCATGTCTTTGGAAATGAAGGGAAATGAGTTGGCCTGATGCCAGGTAAGAATGGATGGTGCAATTTAGGGTTATAACACTTATTCTCAGCAGAGATGTAAAATTTCTAGAAAATCAGTTCTGGAGTGAGTCTTAAAATCGCCCTATTGATAGCCAATATCCACTTCTGCCACTTATTGAACACACAAAATTCAGGATAGAAAACACATCATCCTATTCTTCCACGATTGCATGTACAAGGATGGCCTGAAAGATACCAGAACAACTCTTCTTCAAGCATAAATTCATCCCCAAAGTCCAAAATCAACGAACTCGAAGCTTGAAAGAGATACATCAACAGTTGGATGATCTTAATCAACAAAATGATTTTACATTATTATCATGCCAACCCACATATTTTAAAGAGGTAGCTAAAGAGTGACATTGGGTTCAAGCCATGAACCAAGAAATTAACCCTATTGAGAAGAACAAGACATGGGATATTGTCGATCTGCCAAGGCATAAGACTAGCATTGGTGTCAATTGGGTTTACAAGACTAAACTCTATGAAAAGGGACATATTGAAAAACACAAACCAAGACTTATTGCAAAAGGATTCTTGCAACAACTAGGGATTGATTATGGTGAAACCTTTGCTTCAGTAGGAAGGTTGGATACTGTAAGGATCGTTTTAGCAATAATAGCTTAACACAAATGGAAAGTATACCATATGGATGTAAAATCAACTTTCTTGAATGGTGTCCTATAAGAAGAAGTATATGTGGATCAACCACTAGGATTTGAGGTGAAAGAGCACCCATCTAAAGTGTATCGGTTGAAGAAAGCCTCGTATGTCTTGAAGCAAGTTCCAAGAGCTTGGTACAACAAAATTGATGCCTACTTGATCAAGAGTGGTTTCAGCAGAAGCCATAATGTGCCAACACTGTACACCAAAACATATTAGCAAGGTCAAATTATGATGGTATGCATGTATGTTGATGATATGATATACACTAGAAATCTTCAATTAGATAGTTTTAAGCATTCCATGCGATCTAAATTTGAGATGACACATCTTGGCATAATGAAATATTTTTTGGGGATTGAGGTTGATCAATCATCCAAAGGCATTTTTTTCTGTCAAAAAACGTATGGTACAGACATCATCAAAATATTTTGCATGGAAGCCTACAATCCAACATAAACTCCTATACCCCTAGGCACAAAATTGAGCAAGCAATATGAAGGCCCTACTGTAGATTCTACTTTATATAAAAGGTTAGTGTGAATCATGTTGTATCTTACAACTACTAGACCTAATATTATGTATGCATCCAACTTTGTTTCTAGGTTCATGGAATCTCCCAAAGATTCTCATTGGAAAATGGCCAAACGGATTCTGAGGTATGTTGCAGGCACACTCAATTTTGGATTATGGTACACTCAGTCTGAAGATGATCATCTTTTTGGCTACAATGACAATGATTTTGAAGGAAGCCTAGATGACCATAAAAGCACTTCAGTATATGATTTTCACTTAGGCACAAATCGTATTTCTTGGGAATCAAAGAAGCATCCCATTTTCTCCATATCTTTTGTAGAGATAGAGTATGTCCCTACTACCTCAACTTTCTGTTAAGTCATGTGGTTGGGAATATTATTGAATGACATGTCACATATGAATAATGATCCAACTCCCATTTTCCGTGAGAACATTTCAACAATTTCCTTGTCGAAAAACCATGTTTTTCACAAGAACAGAAAACACATCGACACTCTCTATCACTTCATATGAGAGCTAGTCAACAATGGTGAAATATATCTACAATTTTGTGGCTCATGAGATCGTCTCTCAGACATGTTTACAAATCCATTGGGAAAAACCGTTTTTGATTTCCAACGATAACACTTGGGTGTTATAAGTGCTGAAGTTTGTAACCATTGATTTTAAGAGGGAGTGTTAATGATAAAATTCAACTGTTTATGATTGTACATTTCGAGTTGTTCTGGATAGCTATACCAATCTGTGTTTTGCTTTCCTTTCTTGTTCTTGATTTGTTGGTTACTCCTTCAGCTATAATTTCATTTTTTTTCTTAATAAAAGTGCGCTCTGCACATTCCTCTTTTCATACTTTACTCTGTTGTCTCTGTTGTTTCTTTCACTCTGTCTGGGTAGTTTCTCATAAATCTAGTGTGAGTTTTGGATTGGAATTTATAATAGAACTTTCTGAGAAATATTTTTGTTACAAAATATTGTTTTTAAAATTACATTAAAAATGGTAAGAATGTGTTTATATTCAGCAATCCACTATATATTATTTATATCCAGGATTGATTGGGGTTAACTTCTTTCACACATGGATGAGTATAAAATGATCGATTGGAAAAGTTGAAAATAAAATGTGCAGATAGCAGAAGATCCCGAATATAGTAATATAATAAATAGTATAGTGCTAAACTTTAGCCATTTTATGCGGAAGGTTTTGCCAAAATTTATATAAGGAACATGTCCATATTTCCATCTAGCTTGACTATAGAGACCGCCTATTTTAGACACATTTATTGCACATCCCTACAAGTGAACTTAGGCATTGTAATGTAGCAAAGAGACCTCCATATCACTCATAAGGTTCTTACATGAAAATAATGGGCTTGGTTCATAGAGAATATAAGAAGAACCTTATCTAATCGATGAAAATATTCATTAAGAATGTTCTCATTTCTTGGTTGAGTTGCACACATTTCTTGTTCAAAGGAGAGTTGCAATTTTTCAAGATTGTTGCTCTTAACAACAAAATACCTGCATTTGTATAAAGAAACAGGGGAAATATAAATCGATAATGTTACATATGGACATGGAACATATGCATGAATAATATTTCACCTTGGATCAAACAAATTAACACTGTAAGTTAGAGAATGTAGGAAACTTTGAAGTTCCTTGTGGTAAGCTTGAAGTCGAGGAGTTAGGGTTCCTGATAGTTTGGTCGTATCTATATCTATTACTGGATGCTTTTCTGCCTTTTAATGATCTCTAAAACCTCTTCCATATGAGGTGGTGGGCCAGGAAGCTTCATATGCTTGTAACCACAATTAGGTCCATTGGGATAGAAACCAAAGTTATACCTACATTTAAACAAAACAATGACCTCGCTTGGAATTTCCAAACTAACCAAAATGCAGCTAAACTTGTGTGGTTGTAGACGCAATGTTACTCACATGAAGCACTCCTCACCAACATCATTGGTGTGGTTGTAGACGCAATGTTGGTCATTGGGAAATTATTCATCTCTTGTGAAGTGTAGCCAGGTGGCCATCCAAGAGTGGTTATAACATTGGAAAAAAACATAGGTAGCATCATCTTCAGTACACAAATTTTTGGAACATTGCTGACATACTATCTGCTCTTTTTTTTTTGTCTTTCTTCAAAATAGTATGTGGCCACTAGCAAAGGGCTTGCGCCACAATTTTGGCATAGTGAACTCTTATCCTCCATATCACCTTTATTATTATCATTTCCTGTTACAATTCAATCACATATCATATCAGTATCACATTCCTTGTTATTGTTGTCAACTACAACTCAATCATATCATATCAAGAAACTTGTATATCACCTTTCTTTTTATTGTTGCCAGCTACAAATCGATCATATCATATCATATCAGGAAACTTGCATATCACCTTTCTTGTTATTGTTTCCGTCTATAATTATATATTGTACTATTAAACTATCAATATCGTTGGTATTTGTATTGATATATTGGATAGATTAACAATGTCGTCGTCCATACCATCGGTATTTGTATTGATATAATGGACAACTCAAAGTTTTCATAGCCCATTTTATTCCAATCATCATAAATCAAAAGATTATTCACAGTGCAGAAATTTTGAGCACATAATTAATGTTGGTTGTAGGTTAATGTTTATTACCTTGCAAATTTTGTAGATGGACCGTTAAATATGTCACATCATGGTTTATGGTTTCAGACACAATTTTTTGGAGGGATAATGAATGCTTTGAAAATTATAAATCATGCAGAAATTTTTTGGAGCCGATGATGCAAGAGAAGTTATCATCTTAGATGTAGTACGGTGGTTTTATCAACAAAAAATCTTCTCTAACATACAAGAAGGGTCATCTTGGTTGGGTCAGGTTGGGGATGAATGGAATAGAAGAATATAGGTTGCATGTAAATAAATATATTACTTACTCTAAGGTCATAAGTGGACGAGGCAACAACCATGTGGTATGATCACTCACAATCTAAGCACAAGTGTCAATCTAGTGTCCAGTCTTGGTACACCTTAATGGTTGAGAGCATGTGCCAAATTAAATTCCTCTTAAATTTCTCATTGAACTATTTAATATATAATCAATCACTCCATTATTGATCCTCCTTCTCTTATTATAGTTCCTAGCATTCATTCAGAGTTTAATGGTGTATTAATTTAGTTTGAATTTAAAATTTCTGCAATAAACGTAATGTTCAACATAAAAAATAAAAAAAATATTTTACTTTACTATATAAAATAAAACATTTTTTTAACAGTTCATTTGTTAGTATATTCAAAGTGTTATTGGATCCTTCGAGTTGTTAGAGAATTTAAATTAATTAAATCATATTTGTTAGAGAATTTAAATTAATGAAATCAGTTTTTACACCCAACTGCCACTTTTACTCCATCAATTTAGTTCAGTGAGAGCGTCATTTGACGCGACTTACTGAGGATGTGGATTGTATTGTGAAGTGAATAATATTTTTAATAATATGCACTTATGATGGAGCCTGAGATTAAATAGTAATGTTTAATTGTGGTACGTTTGATGCAATAAGATTCGAACACGAAACTTGAGAGTCTAGTGGTTGTCCATCAACAACGTCCATACTCATAATTGGCTCATAGGTGGGACGACATTGTGTGACATCACTCCAAAGATCCCCTTTTGAAGCTAAGACTAATGGCGAGCCACAATTTTCACAATAACCATTCATATATTGTGTACCGCGTGTGGCATTTAATTTTAATAATTGATATGGCCTTGTGTGTAGTTGCAAACAATAGATGCTCTGTTTAACATCATTCTTATTCTTTTTTTGAGAATTTTAATTACACAATTTCTGTGGGATAAAGTGAGCCTCGTCTGCTTGGATGTAACATTAAATTCCTCAATTGAAATGGAATACACTTTCATGTAACCAATGATGACGACATGATTGTGTTTTTGAACCAGTGATGACGACATAGTTGAGTTTCTGGACGGTCAACAAAACCCGTGTCTTGAGCTTTCAATTAAGGAAATTACTTGACAGAATAAAAAACAGTCAACCAGATGTAAGCACAATCTGTGAGGTAAAATACAAATCCTGTTAGTTTTTTCATGGAAACAAATTGTACTTCTTGTTAACGTTGTAGGAAGTATATGCAACTCGCTTTACGTGTTTACAATAAACTATTAATTATATAATTAATCATTTCATTATTAACCCTGATTATTGTCATTATTCATGAGCAATCCTTAATTTAAGAGGACTTATAATGGGTAATTAATAAGCACCTTTTAGTGATTTTATAATGTATTTGTGATGGTCATATATTGAGAAATACTTTTTAATATCTAATTAATTCCTTTATATAATTTTAAAGTACGTAGTGTAATTATGCTATTGGGAGTAATTTAAAAGGTTTATAATTCATAGATTTTTTTTTCTAAGTTAGAATTTCATATTATCTTCTAACAACATTATATTCATATTGTTCATGTGCTTGGGCTACCAACAAAGGAAACCAACCCAATCCTAGGACTAGGCAAAGGAAACATTTTCACTCCAGAGGCCAAAAATTGAATTTTTTTTACTGTTTATCCAGATATAAGAAAAAACATTAACTTGAAAACAAAATTGAAACATGTGCCTAAGAAGAAGAATTAGCATTGGTTCACGTAGCCGAGACAGATTCTGAATTCTCTATATGATTGATCCTAGGACGTTGATGATGAATGGGAAGCCATTTGGGGATTAGGATAGAGCGACCTCATTCCTCTTGTGCATATTGAAACTATTGAGGGTTGGAGTAGAGATCACTCAAAATGTTTACCTTTTGTTCTAGCATCTCTAGCCTGTAATGTTGGTTCTCCTTCTCACTGCAGATCACAAAGATTAGTTGGAGGAGATCCTACATCAACAGGGTAGTCTGAGGCTCGGCCTCATAACTATTTTTCTTTGTACCACACTGAGGATGCAAAGAATGGATGGGAGATAGGGGATTTCCTGGGAGGTAGGAACTTTCTCATATTCCTTAGCTAACCATTGGTTTCTCAACTTCCAATACTAGTGCATCCTTAAGTTCGAACTATTCTACCATGCATCCCCGGACTATCTCATATTCTAGAGTTTGCTTCAAATATTGTAGGTTTTCAATTGGGGTTAAATTGAATTCAAAATCATAAGCCTAGGCCCTCAAACAATGAGACTCACTCCCCCTGTTGCTAGTCGATGACATCAAACCACCTCTTTGATCCAAATGTTTTTGTAAAGAACCAGAACCTTTGCACACTCTAGCACACTCTAGGGGCATGATAAGAATGAGGAGGCTCACAATTCAGAGGAGGGAATTGGGAAGGCATGAAAACAATAGGAGGAAAGGTTTAGAAGGCTCCCAAACCAAACATGGGAGAGCATGCAAATGTAACTTCACAATTCTCAACTCCATACAAAGCACCCTACGCTTATACCTATATGATCAAGCCATCTTAACTTCCAACACAAGTGGCTTGTAAATTCCTTTCTTTTCACCAGTACCTGAAGCGAACACACCATGGATCACACACAATAGGTAGATACTCTTCTTAATTGCCTTGGAGGTGAAATCAAGCCAAGTGTTGGACACCTCTATCCCTTGAATCTTGGGCCAATAGATGTTGTGTTCATCTCTTGTATGTATGCCCATCATATGGATCCACCTAAGACCCTATCAAGGAGAATAATTCATATCATGTTAGAGATTAAATATCAACTTTAATTTCTTATTAAATCATTTCATTATTAATATTTTTTATTATTTACAATAAGCTATTTAATACATAATCAATCACTATATTTAATACACAATTAATGACTCTATTATATTATTGATCTTCCTTTATGAATTCTATTATTGATATACAATTCCTAATTTAAAATGACTTGGTATATTAAAATTGTGTTATCTTAATATTTAATCTCAAGGTTTGAATCATGTTAAAGATTAACTATAAACTTAAATTTCTCATTCCACTATTTAATATACAATTAAATCATTCCAAATCATTCCATTATTGATCCTCCTTTCATTATTTAGAATAAGATATTTAATACATAATTAATGATTACATTATTGATCCTTCTTTATGGCTCCATTATTCATAGGTAGATCCTAATTTAATACGAATGGGGGTTTTAAAATTGTATTATCATAGTGCTTAATGAATAAGAACCTTTTAATGATTGTCATATAATGGTTTTCTTATTTTTTATTTTCATATAATGCTTCTATAAATTTGATTTTTGGGCATTTGTTTTGTATCTAGAGATGAAGTATTCATTGCAATTATATTAGGAGTAGTTTAAAGGGCCAATGATTTTGTGAACCCCTTGATAGAACACGTCGATATAAATCACCTCTCTAACCATACCATAGTCCCACCACCTCAATGTGGTCCAACATCTTAGTGTATCATATTTATTTTCTAGTGTCCCCATCCAACGATCTCGGCCATATGATGGGTTTCCAAATTTTCTCCCTTAGAGATTATATTCCCATAATAACAACTAAATAAAGATTATATTCCCATAATAACAACTAAATAAGTCAATGAGGAATTACTAGAATTTAATAAAACCCATATTATCTTTAATATAAAAATACAATGAAAACAACAAGAATAATCGCACATAGCATTCATGATACACTTATTTTTATAACATAAAGTAAAACATAATTTTGCATATTTATAAACAACATTAAAGCAGGTACAATTTACCTAAAGAAAGTCCAAAAAATTATTTATGTAACATAAATGTTTCACCTATCCATAGGTATATAGGTATATAGTGTAGATATTATCCTCAATCCAAGCTATGAAGCCATTAGAATAAAGGGAAAATGTTATATACTTTTCTCTCAACTCAATCCATTTTCTCTTATGTTTGGCCTATTTTATCACCAAACAATATTAGAAGTATCTCGTTCATTGATTAATATCATAAGAATTCTCTTTCACTATACCAAAAAACACAAAGAATATATAACCCTTCTCTGTTCCATAGTTTCTTAGAGATATTCATCCCTCTAGTGCTCTTTATTGTGGGTAAAAAGACCATAATATGTTGTATTCTTTTTGAGAATTACCTGCAAGATCAATATGTAGCTCTCAAGCATCCAAAGAATAGTAAATGCACAATGGTTAAAAGTTTGCTAATTTTCCAAGCCTTTATGCTCACCTATAACCATCAATACTTCATCAAATATCTACAAGTTTCTCTTAACAATGATGAATTCATTGAATTTACAGAATTTCCATCGATAACAATAAAGAACAAAAAATGAAGAACCTAGATCATGATTGAGAGAATGATGGAACGAATGCTAGAGTGAATGGGAATGAAAGCATTGGTAAAATAATGACTAACATTACTTCCATCTATAGGTATTAAAGACTCTTGGGTGGGTGCAAGCTAATGCTCTTCTCTCATGATGCATTAATGGCAATGCAAACATGGAAAAAAAAATATGTTAACGTGGAGGAATTATTCAAGGTATCTTTACAATGAATTTGAATATGGTGTAAACATATGAGATGTAGGAAATTGATTAGTTTTTCAAATTTATAATTTTTTTTATTGAAATTGTGAATAACTATGTGAAATTTGAGTTTTTCTAAAAATAATACCCAACAGATGTGGTTCATGGTTGTGTAGAACTAGATCCAGAAGATATGGATGCTATGACCATCAACAAAGAAATTCTCAGGCAGAACAGAGCAAAAAAGAGAATAAATCCAAGTTCTTGATTCAGAACTCAGTAGATGACTCCATGTTCTCAAAGATCACAGGTGATGTTACCTCAAAACAGGCCTGGGACATTCTTAACACAACCTACCAGGGAAATGAAAAGGTGAGAACAGTCAAGCTGTAGACCTTGAGGACACACTTTGAGACTTTAAAGATGATTGAGTCAGAGAATGTTGATCAATTCATGAACATAGTCATGGGAATAGTAAACCAAATCAAGTTGATTGGTGAAGCCATCCTAGATCCAAGGATTGTTGAGAAAGTCCTCAGAAGTCTTCCAAAGAAATTTGAGATGGTTGTTATAACCATCCTTGAATCCAAGGATCTGCCCAATTTTTCAACAGATGAACTAATGGGTTCTCTGCTCTCACATGAGACCAGACTCAATATGGAAGATGAGTCAATGGTCCATACCTTCAATACCCAATTCTCCTTCAGAGGGAGAGACAGGGACAGAGGTTGGGGTCACATAGGAAGAGGGAGAAGCCCCAACAACCATCACTCAGGTGAAGGCCACACAAATAAAAATCTTTAATTCAAGCAACAAAGAGGAAGAGGGAAGATATCAAATGACAAATCCAACACACAATTTTATTACTACAAAAATTATGGGAATTATTAATCTGAATGAAGGAAGAAGCAAGCAACTCAGAAATGAGGCAGAGCGCATGTCTGAAATTAGGAAGGATAAACCTTAGATGGGATGTTTCTCTCTTACCACAAGTTTGATGAACAAAAAAAGGACCTCTAGTTGTTGGACAGTGGATGCAACAACCACATGACATGTAACAAAGGTTTAATTTCATGTATTGATTCTTCTGTTTCTTCTGATATTACACTTGGATATGAATCTTTAGTCAAATTCCAAGGCAAATGAATTGTCCATGTTTTGACTAAACAAGATGTAAAGAAATACATACATGATGTCTATCATGTTCCAGATCTGAAACATAACTTTCTCTGTGTAGGAAAAATAATGGAACATGGCTATAAGGTACTTTTTGAAGGGTCGTCCTATAGGATCTATGAAAAACCTACGAGCAGAAAGTTGATTTCTGAAATCCATATGACTAAGAACAGGATGTTTCACCTAACTCTTAGAACTTCAAATCTAACCCAACAATATGCACAAAGTGCATTTACCCCCAATGATACTATGTTATGGCATGCAAGATTTTGACATCTACCCTTTCAAAGTCTAAGTATTTTGTAGAAAAACTCCATGGTCAAAGGTCTACCTATATTCAAAGAGAAAAATCCCCCATGTGAGTCTTGCACTCATGGTAAACATAAGAGAGATATTTTTCCACAATCCTCCAATCAAGCCAGACAACACTTAGAGTTGGTTCACACTGAATTATCTAGATCAATGCAAACAAAGTCACTAGGTGGAAAATTTTACTTTATAACATTTATTGATGATTTTAGCAGGAAAACATGGATCTATTTCCTCAAACACAATTTTGAAACCTTCACAAAGTTCAAGGAGTTCAAGGCTAAAGATGAAAAACAGAGAAAGAAGTATGTCAAAATACTCATATCAGATGGAGGAGGTGAGTATTGTTCCAAATAATTTGCAATTTTTTTCAAATCACAAGGCATCATCATTGTTAGGGTCCTAACCCACACATAGGTAGATTAATATATTTGGATGTAATAAAGGTCAATATTAATAAGGCCTTTCAATAAAATAGAATAAGGCGGATGTAAGAAAACCTAATAGAAGCTTCTGCTTCTAGAAGGATCTTCCTCTAGATGCTTCTCTTGATAGACATTTTGTATAAATAAGGGTCGAGGGTATGAAAGCCCTAGCTTGGAGATTATTGTAACAGAGCGCTGCTCGATTGGAGGTTTCCCCCTCGAAGAGGCCTGTGAACATTGCTTTCTTAATCAAAGTGTTATTTCTATTGTTGTTCTTACATCATTTCTGTGTTATTGTGGAGATTATGTTGGATATTTTACTGTTATTCTGCCATTTCTAGCATTTTATTTTTGTTCTGCATATTTTATATATCTGGTATCTTGCAAGTGGTATCAGAGCACTTTCCTTGGCGGAAATTGTGGGAATTTTTTTTCATGGTAGAGACGTATTCCGACGTCTTTAAACCACAAAGATCTGTCGTTACGCGCATAAACCTGCGGTTGAGGGATTCATACACGCAGGAAATACAAGTGGTTCTTAAGCACACATCTGTTGGCCACCCTTGTAACCCCTGTTGGTACCCCTTCGAGTGGTAGCGCATTAGACATCACCTGTGTACGGATCAACTTATATTTCTTGAAGCCCTCTTTAGATAAACCTATCAGCCGTCGGACTACTATAGTGTCACCGAGAACAACACTCGGGAAGATACTCTCTAGTACCTGGGTAGTCGGGTAGTACGGTTAAGTGTACGGTCTATCCTCCTTAGTTAGTGCCCTGAGATATTCGGCCGAGTACTACTATTGGACCCCACACGTATATCAGAGAGCTATAGCACAGGGCAAACCCTTGTCTGTAGAACCCTTGAATACCTAACCCTTGGGGGACATAAACATAAACGAATTAAAAACAGACCAGATCTATTGCCACGAAACTGTGTTCTGGTTGCCAAGTAAATACACATCTTTTTTTGGTTAAAAATTTGGTAATTTAACCACTTCAAATTTTTTAGAACCGGGTTTAAACTCTGAAGGTTAAAAAAAAAAAAAAAAAAAAAGTCTGGAAATATTTTCACCATTATTTGAGACCTATTCCATTGGATTCATCTCTCCACCCTTATTACTTTCATCCATATCATTTTTAGACAAAAGTTTTGACCCCACCCACCCCTTTTCAGTTCACCCATCCTCATGGCCCATAGCCATAGCCAAGACCTGGAAGCTCGCTTCAACACCATGCAATTTGGTTTCCTAGAAACCCAAAAAGAAGTAAAACAACTCAGTGCTACTATTTCCTCCATCGATCCGTCCATCAATGCTACCATAAATACAACCATGCAGTCCTTAATGGAGGAAGTCAAACAAGAACTTACCACCCAACTTGAATTTGTCTTTGCAACACTCTGCACCAAACTGAAGATCCCTACAGATGAGCATTTCTCTTAAGCACATCCAAAGAATGAAGGTGAAACTTCCTCCCATTCCCATACCTTTCATTCCCATCACTTTCAACGTGAAATACGCCTTCCGTGGGTGGACGTGACCAAATTTGATGGCTCGGACCCTACTAGTTGGGTAACCAAAATGGAACATTATTTCTATTTATATGGCATTATCGATGACTTGGCCAAACTCCGGTATGGTGTTCTCCATCTAGATCAAGAACGTTGGCAATGGTGGCAATGGAGAAAAACTTCCCGTCAAGGGTATATTTCTTGGACCCAATTCGTGACTGAGCTTTATGAATGCTTTGACATGGACACCAACCATTTGGGTTGTTTGACAAAGTTGAAGCAATCTGGAACAATAGAAGACTTCATAGTTTCCTTTTAAAGCCTAGCTTTTTGAACAAAGGGCATGACTGATGCTTTCTTTCGCAAGTGTTTTATTAGTGGCCTCAAGGAGGAGATTCGGGCCCATGTCCTCATGGCTTGACCCTCGACTTGGGTGGAGGCTACTAAAAGAGATAAATAAGCACAACAGGTGGTATCATCTCAAAACTGAAAACCCTCCTTTATCCCTCGCCCTAAACCCATCACTCCCACTACTCCCTCCGCCCCATTAAAAATCCAAAAATTGACCAGGGATGAAATGGCTAAATGCCAACTCAAAGGCCTTTGTTATAATTGTGATGAAAAATATTTCTCGGGCCACAAGTGTAAGGAACAAAAGCTTTTTATGGCCATCTCTGAGGACATTTAAAAAGAGGATGTTGAAACTCCCCTTGTGTCTGAGTCACCTGAAATCACTGACATAACCCCTCCCTCAGACCCTCCCGAAGTAGAACCCGTCATTTCCCTCAATGATCTCACTGGTTTTTCCTCTCCCCAAACCCTCAAGTTAATCGGTTACATCAAGCATCGGAAGGTCATCATTCTGGTTGATAGTGGAAGAAACCATAATTTTATTCATCGCTGCATTGCCCAAAAAACTCATTGCTACATCCATGCTGTCAAGAATTTCCAAATCATGATTACCAATGGTGGTTCCATGAAATGTGGAGGGCATTGTGAAAATGTGCATCTCCAAATCAGTGACTACCACCTAAAATCACATATGTTTGCTATTGACATGGGTGGTTGTGACATTATGTTGGGTGCCGACTGACTAAGAACTTTGGGTCCCATTCTCATGGATTTTAAGGCATTAACCATGCAATTCGACCAGGATGGCCACCAATATAAATTCCAGGGCATCACTGTTGGTTCACCTGAGGTCATTAGTTCCCATCGCATGGAAAAGCTGCTCAAGAAAGGTCATTCTGGTGTCATTTCCCAACTCCATGCCATTCAAGCAACAAAAACACCCTCGGTGCCGCATGACCTCCAAGATCTCCTTTCTAAACATCAAATGGTATTTTCCACTCCCCAAGGCCTCCCTCCTTCCCGCGGTGTTCATGATCATTCCATTTCCCTTGTACCAGGAAGCCTTCCTCCCAATATCCGTCCATATCACTACCCCTTCTCACAAAAAAATGAAATTGAGAAAATGGTCTAGGAACTCCTTAATGCAAGCGTTATCCTCCCTAGTACGAGTCCTTACTCTTCTCCTGTAGTCATGGTCCTGAAGAAAGAAGGTTCTTGGAGAATGTGTCCTGACTTCTGTGCCCTCAACAAACTGACCATTAAAGACAAATTTCCCATTCCTATCATTGATGACCTCCTGAATGAATTGAGTGGCGCCCAATTCTTTACTAAACTTGATCTTCGCTTGGGATATCACCAGATACGTATGAAAGAGGTAGACATTCCCAAGATGGCCTTTCGCACTCATGAGGGCCACTATGAGTTTTTGGTCATGCCCTTTGGCTTATGTAATGATCCCTCCACCTTCCAAAGCCTCATGAATCATGTCTTCCGTCCCTTTCTCCGTCATTTTGTCTTAGTTTTATTTGATGATATCCTCATCTATAGAAAAACCTGGACCGACCATATTACTCATGTGGATCAAGTTCTCCATCTCCTCTCCCAGCACCATCTTTTCCTGAAACAGTCTAAATGTTCTTTTGGTGCCTCAGAAGTAGAATAATTGGTTCATATGGTTGGCAAGGACGACGTCAGGGTGGATCCAAAAAAGATTGAAGCTATGCAAGATTGGCTGCACCCAAAGACTCTCAAAAGTTTGCGTGGATTTATAGGCTTAACAAGGTATTATCGCAAGTTTTTTAAGAACTATGGAAAGATTGCAACACCTCTCACTACTCTCCTAAAAAGGAACTCTTTCACTTGGACTCCAGCCGTTTCTCAAGCTTTTCAAACCTTGAAGATGGCCATGTGCACCACTCCGGTTCTGGCCCTTCATGATTTCATAAATACCTTTGTGTTGGAATGTGATGCCTCAGGGAAAGGAATCGACATTGTCCTTATGCAAGAGGATCGACCTTTGGCCTTCACCAGCATGCAACTATCCGAAAGAAATCTGGGCAAACCCATCTATGAAAAGGACATGTTGGCTATTCTGCATGTCGTTGAGCTATGGCACCCTTATCTCTTGGGGCAATGCTTCCAAATCAAGACCGAACATCAAAGCCTCAAGTTCTTTCTGGAACAATGAATTTCCTCCCAGGAGCAACAAAAATGGGTGACTAAGCTCTTTGGTTATGATTATGAGATCATTTATAAGAAGGGAAAAGACAATGTAGTGGTAGATGCACTGTCCTGAAAATATGAAGAAGAAGGATCCCTTTTTTCTCTTTCCTTCATTGTACTCGATTGGATCCATGTTGTACGATAGGAATGGCTTCAAGACCTCAAAATTTCGCATCTAATCCAACAATTGCAGAGCAAGACTCCGGCTCCCCCAGGGTACTCTTGGCTACAGGATGAGCTTCGATACAAAGGCCATTTTTATTTAAGTAAACAATCAAATATTAAATCCATGGTACTTTCTGAGATTCATGCTACACCCACAGCGGGGCACTCAGGGTTCACCAAAACATATGATAGAGTCAAACGTTCTTTTTTCTGGGATGGTATGAAACAGGACATCCATAATTTTGTAGTTGAATGTGAGGTGTGTCAATGCAACAAGGGAGAAACAGTCAAATCTCCAGGCACACTACAACCGCTTCCGATTCCACCAACTATTTGGAAGGATATCTCTATGGACTTTATTACCGGCTTACCCAAATTAGGGAATAAATTAGTCATAATGGTGGTTGTGGATCACCTTTCCAAGTATTCTCATTTATGTTCTCTTCAACATCCATTTACTGCATCCATGCTGGCTCAACTTTTCATGGACCAGGTCTTCAAGCTTCATGGCATGCTGCACTCTATTGTTTATGATCGTGACCCAACTTTCACAAGCAATTTTTGGCAAGAACAGTTGAAGCTCCAGGGAACCCAATTGCATCTCAGCACAACTTATCATCCCCATAATGATGGTCAAAAGGATGTTGTCAATAAGTGTTTGGAAACATATCTGAGGTGTTTTGCTTCTGAAAAACAACATCAGTGGGTTCAATGGCTACCCCTAGCCAAATGGTGGTACAACACTTCCTACCATACAACTACTCGCATGACTCCTTTTGAAGCAGTATATGGACATAAGCCACATTCAGTTCTCTCATACTCACCGGGTACCTCGAAGGTCCAGGCGGTTGACCAAACACTTACAATTCGAGAGGATTTTCTTCGTACCCTTAAAGAGAACTTGGTCATGGCACAAAATCGCATGAAGCAACAAGCGTATCAAGGTCGCTCTAAACGTCAATTTGCAGAAGGGGATCAAGTGTTTCTGTGACTGCAACCATACAAGCAAACTTCCCTCAAGGCCGAGCATTGTCAAAAGCTAGCACCCAAATTTTATGGTCCTTATACAGTTCTCAAATGTGTGGGACAAGTCATATATCAGTTAGCTCTACCCAATCAGTCGAAGCTACATCCAGTTTTCCATGTTTCATTCTTAAAGAAGGTGATTGGAACTCAGTGCCAAATTCAAACCAACCTTTCTGAGTTAGCGGAAGAAGGATCCATTTGGCTACAGCCAGAAGCATTTTTGGATCAGCGCGAGCATTGCCTACGTCATCGAACCATCAAGGAAGTGCTAGTCCAGTGGAAAGATACGAATCCAGCAGATGCCACTTGGGAACCAGCTACCATTCTGCAACAGTTTCCTCATCTCAAGCCTTGAGGACAAGGCTATTTTTAAGGGGGAAGACATGTTAAGGTCCTAACCTGCACATAGGTAGATTAATATATTCAGATGTAATAAAGGTCAATATTAATAAGGCCTTTCAATAAAATAGAATAAGGCGGATGTAAGAAGACCTAATAGAAGCTTCCTCTTCTAGAAGGATATTCCTCTAGATGCTTCTTTTGATAGACATTTTTTATAAATAAGGGTTGAGGGTATGAAAACCCTAGCTTGGAGATTATTGTAATAGAGCACTGCTCGATTGGAGGTTGCCCCCTTGAAGAGGCCTGTGAACATTTCTTTCTGAATCAAAGTGTTATTTCTATTGTTGTTCTTATATCATTTCTATGTTATTGTGGAGATTATGCTGGATATTTTACTGTTATTCTTCCATTTCTAGCATTTTATTTTTGTTCTGCATATTTTATATATCTGGTATCTTGCAATAATGAAAACCACATCCTAGTATACTCCACAGCAAAATGGAGTGGTTGAGAGGAAAAATTAGACTATAATGAACATAGCAAGGAGCCTACTTAGAGAGATATGTTGTCAAACTTATTTTGGTCTGAAGCTGTAACATGTTAGGTCTATCTCCTTAATTAGATCTCCAAACACTAGTGTCAAAATGAAGGTCCCTCAAGAAGCATGGAGTGGGAAAAAAATGAATGTCGCTCATCTCAGAACCTTTGGCTGCATTGCATTCGCTCACATACCTTATGAATTGAGGAATAAGCTTGATGATCGAAGTGAGAAATGCATTTTCATTGGCTACAGTGAGACATATAAATATTACCTTTTGTACAATCCAATTTCAAATAAACTTATTCTCTGCAGAGATGTAAAATTTCTGGAAAACCAGTCCTGTAGTGAGATTGAGAATCGTCCTATGGACAACCAAAATCCACTACTGGAACTTCTTGAACACACAGAAAATTCAGGATAGAAAACACATCAGCCTGTCCTTTCATGATTGCAGATACAAGGATGGCCTAAAATCTCTCAAAGTAGCTCTTCTTCAAGCAGAAATTCATCCCCCAAAGTCCAAAATCAACAAACATGAAGCTTGAAAGAGATACATCAGCAGTTGGATGATCTTAATCAACAAAATATTTTTACATTATTATCATGCTAGCCCACATCTTTCAAATAGGCAACTAAAGATCCACATTGAGTTCAAGCCATGAACCAAGAAATTGACTCTATTGATAAGAACAAGACATGGGATATTGTCGATTTTCCAAGGCATAAGACTAGAATTGGTGTCAAATGGATTTACAAGACTAAACTCAATGGAAAGGGACAGATTGAAAAACACAAAGTAAGACTTGTTGCAAAAGGATTTTCGCAGCAACCATGGATTGATTATTGTGAAACATTTGCTTCAGTAGCAAGATTGGATACTGCAAGGACCCTTTCAGCCATAATATCTTAACAAAAATGGAAATTATACCATATGGATGTCAAATCAACTTTCTTGAATGGTTTCTTAGAAGAATAAGTTTATGTGGATCAGCCACTAGGATTTGAGGTCAAAGAGCACCCAACCAAAGTGTATCGGTTGAATAAAGCCTTGTATGGCTTGAAGCAAGCTCCAAGAGCTTGGTAGAACTAAATTGATGCTTACTTGATCAAGGGTGGTTTCAGTAGAAGCCAAAATGAGCCAACACTGTACACCAAAATAGATCAGCAAGGTCAAATTATGATTGTATGCCTATGTGTTGATGATATGATATACATTGGCAATCTTCAATTAGTTAGTTTTAAGCATGCCATGCGATCTTAATTTGAGATGATAGATCTTGGCATAATGAAATATTTTTTGGGGATTGAGGTTGATCAATCATCCAAAGGAAATTTTGTTTGTCAACAAAAGTATGCTATTGACATCATCAAAAGATTATGCATGGAAGATTGCAATCCAGAAGAAACTCATATACCCCTAGGTAGAAAATTGAGCAAGCAAGATGAATGCCCTACTATAGATTCTACTTTATATAAAATTTTAGTGGGAATCGTGTTGTATCTTACAACTACTAGTCCCAATATTATGTATGCAACCAACTTTGTTTCAAGGTTGATGGAATCTCCCAAATATTCTCACTGGAAAATGGCCAAACGAATTTTGAGATATATTTTAGGCACACTCAATTCTGGATTATGGTACACTCTGTCTGAAGATGACCATCTTTCTGGCTACACTGACAGTGATTTTGCAGGAAACCTAGATGACCAGAAAAACACTAAGGATATGATTTTCACTTGGGCACAAATCTTATTTCTTGGGAATCAAAGAAGCATCCCATTGTCTCCATATCTTCTGCAGAGGCAGATTATGTCACTGCTACCTCATCTTCCTGTCAAGTTATGTGGATGAAAAAATTATTGAATGACATGTAACATATGAAAAAGAAGCCAACTCCCATTTTATATGGCAACACTTAAGAAATTTACTTGTCGAAAAACCATGTTTTTCACAAGAAGAGAAAACACATTGAAACTCACTATCACTTCATACATGAACTACTCAACAATGGTGAAATAACTCTACAATTTTGTGATTCAGGAGATCAGCTCCCAGACATTGTTACAAAGCCATTGGGAAAAACCATGTTTGATTTCCAACAATAAAACTTGGGTATTATAAGTGTTGATGTTTGTAACCATTGAGTTTAAGAGGGATTTTTAATGAAAAACTCCAACTATATCTGATTGTTCACTTCCAATTGTTATGGATAACTATACCAATCTGTGTTTTTCTTTCCTTTCTTATTCTTGATTTGTTGCTTATGCCTTGAACTATAAGTTCATCTTTTTTCTTAATACAAGTGCGCTCCGCACATTCCTCTTTTCATACTTTACTCTGTTGTCTTTGTTGTTTCTTTCACTCTGTCTTCGCAAGTTCTCATCTTTCTGCACAATTTCTCATAAATCTGGTGTGAGTTTTGAATTGGAAGTTATAATAAAACTCTCCGAGAAATCTTTTTGTTTTAAAATCTTCTTTTTAAAATTACATTAAAAATGGTAAGAATCTATTTATATTCAACAATCCACTATATGTTATTTATATCTAGGATTGATTGGCATTAACCTCTTCTGCATAGGGATGAGTATCAAATGATGGATTGGAAAAGTTGAAAACAAAATGTGCAGATAGAAGAACATCATGAATATAGTAATAGAATAAATAGTATAATGCTAACCTTTAGCCATTTTACGCGAAAGTTTTTGCCAAAATTTATATAACGACCATGTCCATATTTCCATCTGGCTTGACTGTAGACACCGCCTATTTTAGATGCCATTATTTCACATCCCTACAAGTGAATTTAGGCATTGGAATTTATATGAACTCAGTTTCAAAAGCATAATTGTTAAATGCGTTCAAGATGTAGCAAAACAACCTCCATATCACTCATAAGGTTCTTACATGAAAATGATGGGCTTGGTTCATTCAGAATATAATAAGAACGTTAGCTAATCGATGAAAATCTTCATTAAGAATGCTCTCATTTCTTTTTTGAGTTGCACACATTCCCCGTTCAAAGGAGAGTTGCAAATTTTCAAGATTGTTTCTCTTGACAACAAAATACCTGCATTTGTATAAAGAAAGAGGAGAAATATAAATCGATAATGTTACATATGGACATGGAACATATGCACGAATAAGAGTTCACCATTGACCAAACAAATTAACACTATAAGTTAGAGAATGTAGGAAACCTTGAAGTTCCTTGTGGTAAGCTTGAAGTCGAGGAGTTAGGGTTCCTAATAGTTTGGCCATATCTGGATCTATTATTGGATGATTTCTTCCTTTTAATAATCTCTAAAACCTCTTCCACAGGAGAAGGTGGACCCAGAAGCTTCGTATTCTTGTAACCACAATTAGGTCCATTGGGACAGAAGCCAAAGTTATACTTGCATTTATACAAAACAATGACCTCACTTGGAATTTCTAAAGTAACTAAAATGCAACTAAACTTGTATTGTAGAGAAATCTAATAACTTGTATAGATTGAACCTTAATATTATATAT
>JZKD02S1705265.1:376209-387579 GCA_000966675.3 Picea glauca
TTTTTTTTATTTGGAAATTTCAAGGATTTATGAGGGATGCCACTGCGTCTGTGAAATGTAGGTATAACTTTGGTTTCTGTCCCAATGGACCCAATTGTCGTTACAAGCATAAAAAGGTTCCTGGTCCACCACCCCCTGTCGAAGAGGTTTCAGAGGCTATTAAAAGGCACCAAGCATCCGAAAATAATTCCAAATATCCGCAAATTATTAAGAAACCCGATCCTCGCGCTTCAAGGCTTCCAGAAGGAACTTCAAGGTTTCCAACATGATTTGCAATTTCTAGTAGAGTTATTGATCGGTTTGGTACAGGAACTTTCTTCTAATATGCACATGGCCTATGTCTGAAATTATTGATTGCAGATATTTTATTATCAAGAGCAACAATCTGGAGAATTTGCAGCTCTCTGTAGAACGAGAAATGTGGGCAACTCTGCCAAAAAACGAGACCACCCTCAACGAAGCTTTTGATGCGTGTGATAACGTTGTTCTTATATTTTCTGTCAATCAAGCCCATCATTTTCATGTAAGTACCTTACATTCATTTAGGTCTGCGCTGGTCGCGTCTTATTGAAAAATAATTAACAAGAACTCTTTCGTATTGTGGAATGCATGCATATACTATTATCCTGTTCAGGGATGTGCAACAATGGTGTCTAAAATCGGTGCTGTCCCCAACGAAGCCAGATGGAACGACGGACATGGACGTCTTAAAAAATTTGGCAAGAATTTTCGCGTTAAATGGCTAAAGGTGTGTATGAGATTCTTATGGTTTTATTCGCATAGGTCGGATTTTAAACTAAAATATCTGTTAAAATATCTGTGCAGCGTTGTGAGTTGCCTTTCCAAAAGACTCGGCATTTGAACAATCCACTCAATGAAAGATTACCTGTACAGGTATTTATAGCTTACTCTACTTTTTCAATTATTGAAGAATTACTAACAACACTTTTTTTCCCACTGGAGCTCTGAGATTGAAGAATTACTAACAACACTGGAGCTCTGATATTGAAGAATTACTAACAACATTGGAGCTCTGATATTGAAGAATTACTAACACTACTTTTTTTCCCACTAACAGATCAGTAGAGACTGTCAGGAATTGGAACATTCCGTGGGAGAGGAGTTGGCCTCACTGCTTTTTCTTGAGAAAGATGTGAAGTTCTGGTATGCTAATATTGCAAAGCTAAATCTCTGCTTTGGTATTAGGAGTGTAGATATTGTTCGTGCGGAGTGACTGGATTTGGGTTTACATTTAGATCATCTTTTAGTAGCGAACAATGGGGTTATTAATGTTTTAAGTAAATTTGACAGATATATTGTTGGATTGATCTCACAGGCAATGGAAATACGATGAGCAGCCGATGCCCAAAAGGAGGAGGAAGAAGTATTGAAAAATCTCCTCCAGCGTCTTCCATTCAGTAATGAGATGATCAAATGATGAAAATAAATTAAGCTGGACGTTGGCTTAGTTTCCTTTTGGCAGGGCAACAGTTAACTTGTCTTTTGAATCCTTTTTAAGGACATTTTGAACATTTTGAAGCCATGGGCATCTCAGATATGATTGAAACTCTGTACATTGTTTTAATATTTTTTTTGAGGGAATCTTTTTAGTTTTAAAAAAAAATAGTATTTATCTTAACTGTTCTATGAAACGGAAACTTTGTCAGAGTTTCATAAAAATCTCCTGAAAAAAGTGTTAAAAAAAGCCATTTTGTAAAACATTTAAGCTACCTAAAAAATATGCATTGTGGGAGGTGGTGATTGTTATTACAATGTTATTGGGAATGATATTGATTGTTTATTAATGTTATTGGGAATGATATTGATTGTTTATTGTTGATGCATTTGACACCACTCTATATTGTATTTTGACTGGATTATTTATGTTATATGCATTGTGGGAGGTGGTGATTGTTATTACAATGTTATTGGGAATGGTATTGATTGTTTATTGTTGGTGCATTTGACACCACTCTATATTGTATTTTTATTGGATTATTTATGTTTTAGGTTATAGAGGATTTATTTGTTGCTTTTTTTTGGTTGTATTTTGGCATTATCGTTATTTGTTTGGCAGATTGTTGGGTGTTTCCATGTTGTAAGGCTTGTATATAACTTTTCCAGTGTTTCATGCTTTTATGTACAGTCTTTGTTATGTTGGCTATGTTGGTTTATAGAGGAGTTGTTAGTGGAGAAAATTTTAAGGAATGAAGTAAATTGAGAACTCATAAATTTATTTTTGGGAAAAAAGACAAAAAAAAAATAGTAAATTGGTTGAAATTGACCACGAAAAAATTGATGGTTTCATGGGTGGTTGCTATGATTGTTCATAAATTTGGAGGGTTGTGGGTGTTCATGATATTGTTTGGTTCCCTTGTTGGGTTATGAATCTTTACATTGTTGGAAATCTCTAGATGAGTAGAACAATGTATAGAGGTTAAAGTTTCATTTTTAAAATGTTAACCCCAAAAACATCTATTTAAGGTCTCAAATAGCTTCAAAAGTTTCGAGACCCCAAATCACCAAAATGAGACCTAACTCTAAAATGGGCCCTACAAGCCAATAGCTATAGTTTTCCACCTAAAAAAATACCAAAATAGATGAAAATTATATTGATCCATTTTGGATCAATTCTGAGGAACTACAATTCAATAATTATTGTCTTTTATTTTATTTGAAAACTACAAATAAATTCATCATCGGTGTCGTTGATATGTTACCTTCATTATATTAACTATATGTACTTACAGAAATCAATATTCAGCCAAGTTTCAAATAAAATGAAGATTGTTTGTTTGGTGTTGTTCAATGTTCTTTTGCATGCGTTCTACAATGAATTTTTAGCTACGCATATTCCCTAATGGATCAAATATGCACAAATGTCTTCACAAAACCTCCTTGTCGAATTGTTTATTTGACAAAGTACTTCATTCGTACTTTATTGCTTGGTATATGTGCATTCGTATTGTGTCAATGCATAATCTGCTTTGAGTTTCAGGGAATATATTAATACTTGTATGTAAATAGGGATTGTGTTAATCCCTAAAAAGTGAAAAAGAGCTTGTAAGTATGGTATTGTGTGGATATTGTATACTTCTCATTTTTTAAATAGAAATGGTTTAAGAAAATTCTTGATCCCTTTCACTGTAGGGATTTGTGTACAAAAGTAATGGCTACATATTTTATATAGGAATGCTTTCTACTTGTTTAGGATTTTATGCACCAAAGAATGTTTACAATAATTATGTGTTAAGAGTATGAATGCAATTTATTTGGGGAAAATGCTTTTTCATTCGCTTAGTCACATGCATGTTGATCATCACATGTCATTAATGTAGAAAGAGGTGAGATAGTCTTCATCATTAGGAAGAGAAGGAGATAACAAATGTAGAAGGAGGTAAGGTAGTCTTCATCATCAGGAAGAGAAGGAGATGATGAAACTCTTCCACATCAAAATCTAGTTCAAGAAGTCCAAAATAGACACTTTTCTTGACTTTGGTTCACAAGATAATCTCATAGCAACGGATCTCGTTAGCAATATTGGATTGGATTTTTGTGATCATCTTAGCCCCTATCAATTGTGTTGGGTAAACACGGATGCAAAGATCAAGGTAATGAAACAATTTGAGATTAAATTTATTATAAGTGTACACTTTATTGATGAAGTGGTGTTGGATGTAGTACCCATAGATCTGTGTGGTTTAGTGTTTGGGAGCCCCTACATGTATACAAGGGATGCAATATTCATGTGGAGAGCCAACCAATACCGACTAATCAAGGGTGGTAGGTCCTACAACAACAACAAGCATAAAGGAAAGTTAAATATCTCACTAGGAAGTTACAACAAAGTCAATAAGTTGGTTAGTTCCAGTAAGAAATATTTTTTATTTTTCTTAAGAGAAAATTATATTGAGGATGAGTTGATAAGAGTAAAGGAGTCCCTAGAGGGGTGTAGTAAACAACAAAAACATTAGTTGGAGAAGTTGCTATAGACATACAAAAAAGTTTCCTAGGAGCCTAAAAGGATACTTCCGAAAAGGGAAGTGGAGCACGAAAAACAGTTATTTTGAGAATACACATTGTCAAATATTGGGTTGTATTGATAGTCTATTATAAAAGAAAATTTAGTGAAGAAGCAATTGCAACAACTTTTGGAGTAGGGTGTGATTCAACCAAGCACCTCACCTTGTGGGTCACCTATCATAATTGTACCAAAGAAAGATGAGACTTGCCCAATGTGTGTCGTCTACAAATAATTTAACAATATTACACTAAAAAATTGGTACCCTCTAACAAGGATTGATGATTTATTAGGTTAGTTGCAGCATGGAAAATATTTCACCAAGTTGGATCTCTAATCAAGATACCAACAGGTATGCGTCAAGGAAGAAGACACCTGGAATATTTCCTTCAAGACAAGGGAAAATTTGTATTAATGGCTGGCCATGTCATTCGGTTTATGTAATGCACCAACTACATTTATGAGACTGATGAATGATGTATTATGCCCATATCTAGATTCACTTTTTATAGTTTATTTGGATGATATATTGGTTTATAGACATACATGGGATGATCATATATCACATCTCATGTAGGTGTTAGAGACTCCGAAGAAGTGACGAGTGCTAACTAACCTTAAGAAATGTGAGTTTTCTCATTAGTGTTTGGTGTATTTAGAGTATGGAGTTAGGATTTTTGTTGGGGAAGCATAGTACTCGTTGAAGTTCATAGCTACATTTTCAATGGTAGTTGCACCACTCCACACCATAATAGCGAGTGATAAGAGTTTCCAATGGGGAGAGAATCAACAAAAGGATTTTGATGAGATGAAAAGAAAGATCAGTCAAACACCATTTATCGCATTACCAAACTTGAAAATCGCTTTCAATGTGGAGATAGATGCAAGTGGATAAGCCATGGGAGTATTTTTTATGCAAGGAGAAAAGCCTATATTCTATTATTCTAAAATATTTCATGGGGAAATTCTCAACTACCCTACCTATGAGAAGGAACTCTATGCCCTAGTTCAAGATGTGAAGAAGTGGAAGCACTATGTAACGGTAAAGGGGACCATCATCAACACAGATTGTCAGCCGCTATAGTATGTATAAGCCTAGAGTAAGCTACAACAATCTATACATTACAAGTGGATGGGTTTTTTTACAACAATTTCAACTACTCATCAAGTATAAGAAGGGAAAAACAAATAGGTTGGCAAACATTCTCTCAAGGCCACACACATCCAATATTACAACTTTGGGAAATTTTATGAACATGGAGCCTTTTACCCATGATGCATATAGACAAGTACACATAGAATATGAGGAGTTCAAGAGGTGTTTCAATAGCTAGAGGGACTAATTCATATAAAAGGTGATGTCGAGGTTGAATATGATTTATAGAATGCCTTAATCTACAAGATCAACAAGCTCCATGTCACTAAAAGTGAATTATTGGAGGGTGAAATCATGAATATGGGTGTCTATTTTTCTTTTTTTATGAGAAAAAAAACTATATTTTCACAAGTTACTCAAATTCCGGTATACAAAAGTATTTTGAATAATTTTGAATAATAATTTTTTTTTTTTTGAATAATTTGGCAATTGTTTCACAGTATGTTCCTTAAAAATGAAAGGAATGATAATGAGTTATGTTTTAAAAACATGTTTTCCCCCACCTTGTATCTATCTTAATTTTTACTTAAAAGAAAAATCTAAAAATATCCTTTTGAAGAGAACTGTTTACCGATTGTGAATATTTTTTTTTCTAAATTTTCCACTATGTATTTTTAGAGATATGGATATTTCATTTCATTGAATCATAATGTCACCTAAAAATATTATGTAGTGATCTTTTTATAAAATTAAATAAAAATAATGAAAATGAAAAAAAATTATATCCATAGAAAGTAGATTCAATTTTGTAAATGTCGGTATCAATTTCAAAACTAAATTTTGAGTATTTGCAGAAATCCGCAACCTCGAAAGTTCAAGTAAGATTGAGGGAATTCTCAGGTTCCTGCAAACAGTCTCGTTCACAGGTTTTCATCCGAAAGAATCTTAAGACTGGAAAGTTTTTTTTTTCAATTGAAATATATTTTTCTAATGGAATTCATAGAAAATAGACGAAATCCTCGTTTTTCGGTCGAACATTGTTTTTTCGACCGAAAGATGGGTGAGAGAATTCTGTCTACCAGAAAGAAAATGAAGGGACATGTTTCGTTTCAATTGGCGCCAAATATTATAAATATGCTTTCAGTCGAACCAATTTAATACAATTCATTCTCTCATTTCATAGTTTTGCATATGTGGAGCCCTTAAGTAAAATTTTGAATCATCTTTTTCATCGTTTTGAACAAGGTGGTTGATGTTTTGAATGCAAATATTTTTTATATATTGAAGGCATTGTTGAACATAAAATTTTTGATATTATCTTTTAAATAATTTTTGTGAGAATGAAGTTTGTCTGAGACTATTCTGAAATGTTAATTTTAATTTTTTTTTTTTTTACAGATGACTATACTCATGGGAAACAAAAGTTTGTGCAAGATAAAATTTGATCGCACTCGGGACGAAACTTGCCATAACAAACAAAGGAAAGAGCATTATTGAAGAAAGAAACGAGAACATGAAAATATTGAAGAAAGAAACGATGATGATGTAAATAGAGATTTTCAACAAGAAGAAGTCCAACCAGGTATATGCATCTACATATTGTCTATATTAAAAGTATAGAATCATTTATTTAAATTATTGTTTAAAATATAATTGATTGTAATTCGGAATTGATGTTTTTCAAAAAACATAAATAAATTTGCCTTATAACGTTGATGAAGTCATTGAAACCGAAATTGAAGCAGAAGTTGAATCACCTATTGGAATGTACATAAATCTAGATAATATAAGATGAACACTTGTATATAGTTTAGTGAATTTATGTTTCATTTAAAAAAAATATATAAACTTTAAATTGAAATATGTAGAAGAATCTATCAACAATGATAATGAAATATTAAAAAATGTTGATACCAACAAATTTGGGAAGAAATAAGTTAATCATTATATAAGATATCATGTTATGAATATGTTTAATATTTTTTTCAAATATGAATCAATAACAATACAAGCTCAAATTTTACTAGTGTATTAATTTTTTTTGGAAAATATCGAAAAAAAGATGTCATTGTTGCACATAGAGTGATACAAATAACAGTTGTTTCATCTAGCAATATAAAAGATCGTTTGACACAACACATGGAAAAAATGATGGGAACCTCAAGAAAAACACTGTACAAACATAGAAACTTTTGATTGCAAATAGATGCAAATGATGAACATGCTTGTTGGACAGTTAATTCTAGACAACCCTACAAAGATAGACTTGCAGAAAATGTTAAAGAATCGGCCCGTAATTGTTGGTTGACATAATCTCGTGTTTCACCACATACAAGGGATGTGTTGCAATGAATAATAGCATGAAAACAATATGAAGAATATCCAAAACATATATTTTCAATGATAGATAATTTTTCAATAAGTTCAAAGAAGAGTACAAATAAGTTAAAATTTTCTTCAATACATTTGTGCAACAAAGAGCATGCTTTGTTAGACCCATCATTTTTCGTGACACTTGTTGTTGTTGTTATCATGTGGAATTTTAGTTATATTACAACACTTTTCTTGATTTTTGTAAAACCTTAAGGCCAAGTTCACCTCCTCCTTCCACATTTTGTGCTTTAAATCTGAAATTCTTTGTGAAAGAGAAGGTGATGAATTGTTTTACCAAAAAAAATGTGTTGGTGGAAAGAAATGTGACCATTGTGGAAATCTATGTTTGTTTCACTCAAAGTATCCTATTGATATGAATGATCAATCATTTTCTAATATAACAATCAATTGGAAGATATATGAATATATTACTAGCACGGCTCCACATTCTTCAAATGTTATTTCCAAAAGGATTGATTTGAAAGTATATAAAATCCGTGTGATAGATTTATTAAAGAAATTTGAGGAAGAAATTTTTAAATACAACAATAATTCACATACAGCTCGATGACAATACCTACAATTCAAAAAATCTCGTGAAGTGTTTCCACCAGGGACAATTTTGTCTATAGTTAATTTTGCAGAGAATTACACATTCGCTACACAAAAAGAAATACAGAGTGAATATTATTATTCTGATCAAATCACTATATTTGTCTTCGTTCTATATAGACATGTTTAACAAAGTATTGATAACATAGAAAGCGCCAATGAAAATCAACATGTTATTAAATAATATTATTTTAATATAAGTGATGATCGAGCACACGATACACATTATGTACAACATTGTTTTGATAAACTTTATGATTCATTGAAAGAATGTGGGACCATATTTGATCAACATTGGATATGGTCAGATGGATGTGTGGGTCAGTTCAAATATTCACAATCATTCTATTGGTTGTGTTGTCTTCATAAGAAATAAAAAATTACACATTGTTGAAATTTTTTTGAGACTGATCATGGAAAAGGAGAGCATGATGGTGCAGGGGAATGTGTAAAATAATCACTTTGAAGGTATCATATGAACCCTCATGTCAATCGATTTGAATCCATTGACCAAGTTATTGAATGGTGCAAACTAGTGCTAATCCATGAAAATAATCCATCAAGATATGTGTGCAAGTGTGTATATATACATGTTACACATGTAAACATGATATTTTTATTCATGTGTTCAAATTTATATGATTTTCAATAATTTTCTTGATAGATTTCAAGTTAAAAAGTTCTTGTCTTGTGTAATTTGTTTTGGTATGTTGGAATCCAAGATGTAAATAGATGAATCCCATATGAATTTAGTATAATACATGGGACATTAAAAGAGAATTCGGTTAAAAAAAAGTGTTATCAAAATGTGTTTGCATTTGATAGAAGAAATGAATCTTGTTTTTGTTCAGTTTGCATAGAGGACACATAATCCAAAGAGATTTGCAAAAACAAAAATTCAGAATATGTTAAAGTTTGGAGACATACCGAACTTAATATAAAGGGAAAATGTCACTTGCAAGCTCATAGGAGATGGAATCAAATGAAACTATAGTCTCAACTGATGGTGATAAAGTTTCTAATCTTGTTAGAGAAGGTAATTTTTATGTTTAAATATTTAAACAACTTGCAGATGTACTTGTAAGTAGGATATATAAAATTTATATATATATTAGATCCAAGTTTAATATCACGTGCTTGTGTGCTAATCTAACACAAAATACTTTTTGTCGAACATATCGAATTATTTGTAGGAGATGTATTTGTCGTGGTTGCACTTGTAGACAACACTAAAAACATGAAATATTATTTGATGTGATGCACAAAACAAAAGATGAGGTTATTAGAAGATTTTGATGATAATGGATTTATATATGAAATATGATTCATCGTATTGAAAGGCTATTTTTTTCAAGAAACCCATCAAACCAATACTCATGTTCACTTTCAATACTATCAGTCGGATGTCATAAGTTGTCAATATGGTCATTTGGTATGTGCAACGTGCATAAAGTTAAACAAGTTCAATCAAGAAAAAGAAAAAAAAGTTAGAAAATGGAAAATGTCCAATGTCGATCATGGACGAATAATTGAAGATGACATACCGTTACGATTTCTTTAAACAAGTGACATACATTCCATAATTTTATGTTTTTCATTTAAAGTACATGTATTTATGAATATATAGGATTCTGGAATCATTTGGTTTAGTTTACTTTCATGGTCCATTCAAATAAGGAACTATATTTTTGATGAATTATAAAGTTTGCAAAGTCTTATTTACAATTTAAGGGAAGAACCTATATATTGTATAGGGAACCTAAAATTACCCATACTTTGGGTGATTATACTATTCCTACAAATTATCCATCATATACAAAAATCCTTTAATGTATCACCAATACTACATAAAGGATTTTCCTTAATTATTTCCAATGATTGAAGTGTTTTTTCATATAAAGATGATAACCTGATATCAGAACTATGACCCATTTCCATGTCATTATAAGGGACTATTGATGTCTTAGAAAAACTTTCACTAAATGTATTACCTTTCATAAAATCATCCCCCTCTCTATTAATATCTCTAGGAATAATATCATTCTACAAATAAAAAACAACACAACCTACTAAGGCTTGGTTTGCTGCATTTAGATTTTCATTTTTTAATTGAATTTGGAGTATATTGAGAATTCAAGGTAGTGTATGATTAACATCCTAATTAAAAATTTTAAATACATCCTAAAAAGAATCAATTTTAATTTCAATATCTTGAAGCAAATGAAACAAAATTGAAATTATGAGCTAATTGACAAATGTGTATGATGAACCTAACACTACTTATATTCTACACATTAGACACAGTTTTCATTAAGTTTGATTGAAAAAACTTAAGCTGAAATAGAATGTGATTTTGTGACCTGATAACAAAAAATAAAAAATAACACCATCTACTGAGGCTTGGTTTGCTGCATTTAGATTTTCATTTTTTTAATTGAATTTGGAGTATATTGAGAATTCAAGGTAGTGTATGATTAACATTCTAATTAAAAAATTTAAAGACATCCTAAAAAGTATCAATTCTAACTATGAAATTGTGAATTTTGATTCCAAAAGTGCTGATATATTAAATTGCTATGTACAATGTGCATTAAGATTTCAATATCTTGAAGCAAATCAAACAAAATTGAAATTATGAGCTACTTGACATATGTTTATGATGAAACTAACACTACTTATATAGTACACATTAAACATTATTTTCATTAAGTTTTATTGAAAAAACTCAAGTTGAAAAATAATTTGATTTTGTGACCTGATAACAAAAAATAAAAAATAACACCATCTACTAAGGCTTGGTTTGTTGCATTTAGATTTTCATTTTTTAATTGATTTTGGAGTATATTGAGAATTCAAGGCAGTGTATGATCAACATTGTAATTAAAATTTTTAAATACATCCTAAAATGTATCAAGTTTAATTATGAAATTGTGAATTTTGATTCCAAAAGTGTTGATATATTAAATTGCTACAATGTGCATTTATATTTCAATATCTTAAGCAAATCAAACAAAATTGAGATTACGAACTACTTGAAAAATGTGTATGATGAACCTAACACTACTTATATTCTACACATTAAAGATAGTTTTCATTAAATTTGATTGGAAAAAATTAAGTTGAAAAAGAATGTGATTTTGTGACCTGATAACAAAAAATAAAAAATAACACCATCTACTAAGGCTTGGTTTGCTACATTTAGATTTTCATTTTTTTAATTGAATTTGGAGTATATTGAGAATTCAAGGTAGTGTATGATTAACATCCT
>JZKD02S1705265.1:400616-415401 GCA_000966675.3 Picea glauca
AAGTATCACTTTTGAACCTTGATTTTGAGGTGGTTCTGCTAGACAATATTTCTTCTATTGTATCTCCCAAGTTTCAGCCCTTCTGGGTATGAAACTTTTTTTTATGTAGTTCTCTGATATTTCTTCTCTGCAATGCCATGGGTCTGATCAAAATTGGATGTGCCAAGTGTAATTTACGGTAACTTCCCCACAACTTGCCGATTTTTGGACTTTCCAGGAGATCTCACTTGTATAGTGTTCCCCACCCAAAATAATTGATATAAAATTCTGAAACTCACACCGGAAATACTACAGACTGTCCATGATCCAATGAAACTAGTCCCACTCAATTCGGATACTCTAGGAAGAAGTTGTGATTGGTTTACCTAGAACACCTTCTTGAGACTAGTCAATAGGACTAGTCCGATACCCTATCTTACACAAGTTGTATATACAAATTTAATATGAAATAAAAGCTTAAAGTTTTACCATAGATACCTTACTAATTTTTGTAAATATCCTCCAGATTTCAGGGTCTGAAACGTTACAGAAAAGTTTTTATAGAGAAAATTCCACAATGACTCAATTTAGGATGATTCTAGAACCCTATATTGTACAGGTTGTATCTCTGAAAGTATAAGGCCTCAAGAGATGAATTTTGAACCCAATGTACCTTGATCCATCTAATAAATATCCTCCAATCCGTTCCTTCTGAAACATTGTATAAAAAATGTTATAGTGAAAATACCAAGGTGTCTCAGATGTAGCAGCGAAACCCCAAGACCTTGAGCTCTTATACCATATGTTAAAAACCAAACATCAATATAGCATAGAAAAATCTCAGAAAAAGTACTCAATTCCTTGAAAAAGAGATAATTTCAGATAATAAGCCTCTTCGAGGGGGCAAACTCCTTTTACCCCACTTAAATGTTCAAGTACAAGATGTTTTAAAATGAAAATGTCTCCTTGGTATATATAGGAGACTAGGAGGTATAATTACAACTAATGGCCTAAAGCCGACATAAATAAAATAACATTACTAATATAATATGCCCCAATTAAGGGGTAATGAGACAATATTAGGGCTTAACATGAATGGTATGTTTGTGTTCAAGACCATTACTTGTAATACCTCCCTAGCTAGGAGGGAGTGTTGATATTATGGTATCCGCAGGAGGTATTTACCTCCACGTGTAAACCTGACGAGAATATAATATTTCAGGAAGCAAGAAGAAACCATAATGAGTTGGATAATAACCCTAGAAGACATGTCAACTCAAGAAGATAACTTGTATTAGGTTATTAGCCTCCAAGAGAAGAAGTCAGCCAGAAGAAATAATATATACTGAACAGAAAGATACCCAGAATGAGAAGTCAGCCCAGACAGTTAGCCATAATTACTATAAATACAGGAGGCCAGTCTTCATTCTGGCAGGCAGTCTCAGAATTGCAGAGAGACACTTGTGCACACTGTAGTGCCCAGATTTGTGCACAGGTTTGGAGGAGAGCTTCCATTATAGCTGCTATAGCTAGCAGATCACATTTGGCTTGGACTATCTCTTGGTTAGGGTTTGGACTATCTGATCAACTCTTGTTGGTGTGCTATCCTTAGGGAAAGGAGTGCTACCCTTTGTTTAGCTATATAGCATAAGTTTTTCTTCCAGAGTGATTCTCTGTCAAGGTTAAGATGCTCGGAGGGTGGCTTCAGCCTATGGTTGGGTGACAATAGCGATATTCTCAATGGTAAAATGAGCACATCCATTATATTCTAACAAGGCCTTTTCCTTGCTTATCCTATCCTTCTACTTTCCTTGATATGATGGTCGAGATATTTCCTGAAGTGTTCTTCATATCGGATGACTCATTTCCACTTTAGAACTTCGGCGTTCGGTTGATCTTACTTGTTCTCAACCCTTTTCTCCCAAAGTGGTCAGCGTCGAAGTTTGACCACTATTCTGATCCAACGATCATCATGTATTGTCCAGATCCGATGGTCCACATTTACTTATGAAATTTCGGGCTCCAACCTTCATCTTTCTTACTTATTGTTTTACCCAAAGTGTAACCTCCTCACAACTTTTAACCCAAAATGAATGTTGCCCATTGATCGTGATTTTAGATCAACGACCCGATCTGTTTGCAATTCTTCTTTTCCTTTGTTTAAATCCAATGACTTTTCTTTTTCCCCAAAAATTTACCTATGATCGGATGGCTCACATTTACTTCAAAACTTTGGCTTCAGCTAAAATTCCTTCATGCACATTTCCTTCGGTTGATTTTACCTGAAGTGGTCAATGTCAGGCTAACCATGCGTATGTCACTTTAATGATCTATGGTCCATGAATTACTCTTTCCTTCCATTCAACTTGATCCAACGATCAATGTGGATTGTGGAAACATAACTTGCACGTGGTTTATCCCATCGCCAAAACTTTGTAATTGAAGTTGTGTGATTGTTGGTGCATCAACCACAGTCATCAATCTTTGAAACGATGAGATCTGACGGTATAGACTGATTGAGGGATTGGAAATAATGTGTAGTTTAATTCTCCCTTCTCGCTCCGCAATCAATCCATTCCCTTTATCTGGAGCTTGTGTATCCAACGGTCCTCATTTGTCCTATGGGGATTTTAATCCTGATCACGTTTCTGCAATGTGCTTTCCCTTTTGAGCTTCATGTGCATCATCAACTGTTGACATCAATGACAATATGTCCAACAATATCCCCCTTTTTCATTGAGGGGAACACTCTAACTTCATACAAAATCCCCTTGTGATGATGCTTTTCTATATGAAGTTACTCTCCCCCTTTGACATCAATGGAAAAGGGTTTCTCTCCCTATGATTAATCTATGTCTGTCTATATGTTGCTGACCAAAATCTGAACTCGGGTAACTCCCCCTGTCAACTCTACAGGATGCCATGTATACCACTATATACATCCTATTGTTTCTGTTGCAGATATAATTGTCCTACTGAAACACTGAGAAACTGAAGCTTATACTTTTCAAATGACCTTTCAACCTGTCCATTGCTTCTCATCGATCTCTAACCAGATGTATCCATATTTATCTAAGAGACTTTATATTTTTCTTTCCACACCACTTGTCTTTCTGATAGAATGTAATCTATTCAACTAGAATTGATATAGTTATCCAACCAACTCAGGCACACATCGACCAACCAATATATATTTCATATTTTCTCTGTCACAACCACTGTCTTTGAAATTTTAGTTTCCAGTCTTTTCATTTTCAGACTTGTACTCAGTCTATATTCATAATCACCTCACTACTGCAACATTTTCCATTCATTCCATTTCTTGCTCACATAGTAAATTCCATTTAGGGTTTGTCCACTTATAACCATTCTGAGACCAATACACAACTTGCATTGTTCCTAGGCATATAAAGACCTGCAATAAAATATGTTAGATCATGCATAGATTTATATCATCAAACCATGATGCTTTCGATGATCCTATTCATTTTTATGTGCTTTAATTCTCATAGGAGCATCAACATGAATGATTTTTAAGTCTTCCTTAATTTCTCCTTCCCTTTGTTTTTAATTTTTCTTTGATTAGGAGTTCCAGTGGACCATTAAAATATGTAGATTTTAACCTTGTACAATATTTACTACAAACAGATATTCAGTAAAAGAACAAAAATGATACAATGGCAAATAGAAACATTACACAGAGAGTTTTCCGCTGGAAACCCAAACTGGGAAAACCAACATATTCTATATATTCATTGTGTTACATTGTTTATAATACAATATACATATAGGAGCCAACGACATCCAAAGCCCTAACCCAATGACCTGGATTAGTCAACAACCCTAATTCCTTAACCGAAAATAGAAAACCATTGGCAAAGAAACCATGTTCCAAAAAAACACCTAAATATGTGACACATTTTCCGAGGCAAAAATATGTGACACTACTACTCGTGCAAAGAATATAACACATACCCAACATTCTCCCACTTGTTTTTTTATTTTCATACAGGGGGTTGTAGGGTTACATAGTCAATAGTCCAAGGCAACAATGCCCATGGATCCCCTACACCAAGAAAAGTTCTCAGTTCTCACATATCTTGTTAATAAATCTGCAACATTATTCAAAGTGTCCACCTTCATCAACAATACTTTCTTTTCTTCAACCATGTCTTTCACAAAGTGATATTGAATATCAATATGCTTGGTCTTTGAATAATGAGTTGGTTTCTTTGCCAGAAAAATTGCACTCTATCCTTACAGTTTGTTGTACCAACCCAATACCTAAACACAATCTTTGTAACCATACTGCTTCCTTACTTGCATGAGTGGATTCCATGTATTCAACTTCTGTAGTTGAAAGTGCCACTATAGCCTGCCTTTTTCTCATCCAACTTATTGCTCCCCCAAATAGGTTAAACACATACCCACTTGTATATCTCCTACGATCCAGATCTCCAACCCAGTCTGCATCCACAAAGCCATGTATATCCACCACTCTGTCCAATCCTGGTCTTCCTTCGTAGAACAATCCATAGCTAGTGGTGCCACACAAATACCTGAAAACCATTTTTACTATTGTCCAATCCTCCTTCCCTAGTTTTGACATATACCTACTCAAAACTCCCACTGCATGTGCAATGTTCGGTCTAGTACAAACCATTTCATACATCAAACTACCAACTGCACTCACATATGGAACATGATACATGTCCTCCTCCTCTTCATGTGTCTTGTGACACTGATCCGCAGATAACTTTATGATGCAGGAGCATCTCTCCACGTCATCCAACCAGCCAGCCAGCCACATTAGCGCCTGCATTCCAAGCTGAAGAGAGGTGCAACTCTCATCTTCAATTTTGAATTTGAATGTAATTAAATGTTTTAGGTTGTTGAGCCATGGAGCCGTGCCTTTGTGCAGGCATTAGAGTAGGTAGGCCTTTAATGTTTGTAAGGCTGAGATCTAGATTCAATTCTGGACTAGACAACCCATTCAATGTAATTGGATAGGGTAGGTAGATTGGAGGGAAGAGCTCGAAGAGCCTCCTCGTGTAAAAAGATCAATTGGTATCTCATTTATGAGGAGTAGTTTTTTTTTAGAAGAGAGTCTGTGAGGAGAGAGAAGAAAAGAAAGAGCCGAGACTCTGTTAAAGTCTAATCTCGAGAACACCCTTGTAAACAGGCATTGCATTAATATAAACCAGAGTAGATTTTCCTGCATGTTTTCTGTGTTATGTGGATGCTTTCATTGTGTTCTTTTATACTGTAGATGTATGCTATAGGTTTGCATTTGCAGAGAGTTGTTTTGATTTCAGGCTTGAGAGGTTCTTTGTGGTTTCATTCCAGGAGGGTGTGACAGAGTACTGCAGTCTTTGAATACCAGTGCACATAAGCACTTCTGAACTCTAGGGATTCAGAAAAAGACGTGCCAGGTGGGCACAGAAGATGAAATCATCAATTCAAGGAAGACCTATGAGGTTGTTGAACACCTCAGAAGGAAAGGCTGTGGAGAAGAACACAGTTGCAGACAAAATCTCTGAGGAGTTCTGTGAAGCTCTGCCAGGTGGGCATTGAGCAGGTGCAAAGAGTGCACAGAAGAACTCTGTTGTGAGTTCTGTATAACTCTGCCAGGAGGGCATTGAGACAGTGTGCAGACATGCACAAGAAGAGAAATTTGTTGAGTTCTGTATTTTGGAGGAAGAATCCACTAAGGGATTTTCGCAAGGTTGTTAAACATCCTGTAGGATTCAACAAGAGGTTGCTAGAGTGAAGGATAGCCAGGAGGGCATCCAAATTCTCCATCTACAGGAGAAAGGAAGAAGGATTTATTTCCTTAGAGATCTGAGTGTTTGAGAAGCTTAGAAGGGATAGCACTTTCATGTGAAAGACTCTGCAAAGGAGCACAGAAGTCAAAGAATCCCTTGAGGATTCAAAGGACAGGCTTAGGAGGAGTAGTGCTTTCAGCGCACGGAGCCATAGCTGCAGGTGTGCGCAGAGTCTAAAGGAATTCAACACTTGAATGTGTTTGAAGATCTGCCGCAAGGAGTGTGAGCAAGAGTTTTCTGAAAGATTTGAAGTCATGGGAAAGATCAGAAGGATATGAACCTTCGAAGGAGTTGAAGGAAGGTAGGAGGCCAAGAACCTTGAAAGTTTGAAGGAAGGCGTAGCGACGTCGGACCACAGGAGGACAAGTTCTCAAGGAAAGAGACGGACGGTCGAAATTCTCTGTGGAGAATCTGCGAAGTCCCGTGAGCCGTCAGATCTCACGAAGGAGCAGGGGAGTTACAGTGAGTATTCCCAAAGGTTAAGATCAAGAGGAGTAGAACCATAGATCCAAGCCATAGGGGCCATTGGATTTACCTGTGAACTTCTATTTCGGGTTTTCGCGAGAGGAAGTCCCGAAATCTTCACAACGAGAATCGCGAAATCACGAAATGCGAAGTTCCGAAGGGAAAAAAGGAACGTGTGGGCCACAGGAATTGGTAGGGTGGACAGGTGGTGCCCTATCGAAAAATAAGTCAATTAATTTGACCATTTTAGGGTTTCATGGAGTGAATTTTTGAATTTCTTGCATTAGGATTCACAAAATCACGATGTCCAAAGTCCCGACGGAGTGAAGGACCGTTGAAAGTTCAAACCTTGTGAGCACATCGAACTTTTGGTAAATTGGGATTCAGGAATCGAGGAGATGAGTTACTCGACATCGTGACCACCAAAACCACGATAAGGAGAAATCCGAAACAGGGAGAGAAAGGGTCAACGTTGACTGGTTTTCGGGTTTCGGAGATTGAGAAACAAGGTGTTCGACCATCGGATTCGCGAAAGTGCGAAGTCCGATCTCCCTAAGTAAAAGGGGGAATTTCTTGAAGTTAACTGTGGGTGCAGATTTCCCGAAAGGGAAATAGAAGATCTATTTTTGAGATCTCTTCGGGCCAGTGTAAGGGAAAAGATCCTGTGAGCGCGAATGTTCCGACCTGCGGGTTGAGGGGGGCTGCGTGGTGTCACTTTACACCAATAGGAATAAGAACCTTGACTAGTTTACATTCCTGCATATTAAACCTTTGCAATATTGTCTCGACATATTTTCTCAGATTTAACCAAAGTTTCCTCCTTTTCCATTCTCTTTTAATTTCCATGTCCAAAATGAAATTTGAAGCACCGAGATCCTTCATGTCAAATTTAGAGGACAACTGAGTTTTCACATCCTGGATAATCTCCTTGTTGTTTCCTATCAACAACATATCATCCACATATAATACCAAATAAATCAAATGATCACCAATTAATTTAAAATACACACAGTGATCCTCTTTGCTTCTTGCAAAGCCAAGTCCCAACATATAAGTATCAAATTTTTGATACCACATCCTTGCTTATTTTTTTAAACCATATAGGGAATTTTTCATCTTGCATACCAGCTCGTTATTTCCCTTCACAGCATAACCTTCGGGTTGCTTCATATAGATTTCTTCTTCTATATCCCCATGTAGGAATGATGTATTCAAACCCATTTGTTCTATTTAAAAATCAAATGCAACAACAACAGATAACAAAAATCTTATAGAGGTTAACTTGGCAACATGAGAAAAAATCTCACCAAAATCAATTCCCTCAACCTGGGAATAACCCTTTGTGACTAACCGAGATTTGTATTTCTCCACTTTTATTTCTTTATTCAAATTATTTTTAAATACCCATTTGCTGCCAATTAGATTTCTTCCAGTCGGAAACTCGACTAGATCCCAACCCTCATTCTTATCCAAAGATGCCATTTCTTCGTCCATGGCCCTTTTCCAAAGATTTGTATCCTTTGAATCCACTGCCTCCCTGACAGTTCTAGGATCATCATCAGTAATAGACAAAGTAAAATTTGAATGGAAATCAGATGGAGTATACCTTTCCGGAAACCTTCTTTCTCGAACCAATCTCCTCAATACTGGAGTATGAGGATCTTCTTCTTCTGATTCTTGTTCTTCTGTAGAATCTGACTCATCATATTTTAAATCAAACTCTATTTTCTCTGGTTCTTCCTTACTTGATAGGACTTCTTGTTTAACAACATCCTTTATTTCTGTAAATACCACATCTCGGCTATACACTACCTTCTTAGTTTCTAGGTTCCAAAGCTTATAACCTTTGAGACCATATTTATATCCAATAAAGGTACACTTTTCAACCTTTTTATCTAGCTTACTCATGTTTTCCTTTGGAACATGAACATATGCCTCACAACCAAATACCTTGAGATGTGTAGGAGAAGGTTCCTTACCAGTCCAATTCTCTTGTGGAGTCTTGTTATCCAATGTTGATGAGGGTGATCTGTTGACCAGGTAACATGTAGTACCCACTGCCTCTACCCAGAATTCTTGCCCTAACCCGACACCACTGAGCATGCACCTTTATTTTTCCATCAGCATCTCCTTCATCCTTTCTGCAACTCCATTCCGTTGAGGCGTGTATGGAGTAGTATTCTGCCTTTCTATATCGCACTTCTTACAAAATTCCTCAAATTCATTCCCGCAGAACTCTCCACCATTATCTGTCCTCAACACCTTAATTATTTTCTCTATTTGATTCTGAACAAGAGCCTTAAACTCTTTAAACCTGTCAAAGACTTCATATTTCTTCATGAGAAATTATGTCCAAGTATTCCTCGAGAATTCATCTATAAATGAGACATAGTACACAGATTTTCCCAATGATGGGACTGACATAGGTCCAAAAACATCACTGTGAACTACTTGTAAAATTCCTTCTGCCAAGAATATAACACATACCCAACAAAATAGGATTGAAAAATTTCTGAGATAATCATCACTCAATTCTTCTGTTTTTTCTATTGTTGAAGATTCATCATCAATATCACTATTATGTGCACCAGAAGCTTCTTTATCCTTGTTTTGAGAATATTCCTCTATTAATTTCCATTTGTTGGGTAATGTATAATCTTATTGTATGACATTATCAAGTTTTGGAGTTGTGTCATATTTTTCTTTAGGAGTTTTCATGTCTTGAGTTTGATCTACTTTATATGCATAGATTTGATTATTATATTCCTTATTAGAAGTTTTGCCCACCAATCTCCTATTATTAACTTCATCAATTTCAGGAGCAATATTTTCATCATCTTTCTTGTTTGATACTTCAGATTTTCTTTTCCATGTCTTCTTATTCTATTTGTTAGGGTTTCATATTTTTAGGGATTTCATTGGTAATCTATATTCTCTAGTTTCATGACCATTGTTGTTGCATTTTTTACATTCGATATTGAAGTTTTGCAAATGAGTAAATGAGTTGCAACTTCTCTTCTCTGTATTGTACCTATTTTTATTATATCTTTGGACATTTCTGTTATTCTATTGTCCATAAGCTTTGCATTGTATTTCCTTATGTCCAAAATTATTGCAAGAGTAACAATATCCAATGAATAGATATTTATTAGGGGGATTCCTTATGGTGATTGTATTCTTCCTGTCATTTTTAATTTTAGTAGGGAATGTTGATTTTTGTTTATGTGGAACAATGTTCAATAGTATCATATTTTCCTTATTGTCTTCTCTTCTTGAGCAGCCCTTTAGAGAATATTGTTACACTTTATTTTCATCATCCCTATGACCGTTAATGATGTAAACCTATCTGTAGTCTTCAGAGGGGTCAGTGGCCCGAGTTCCTAAAGAAAGAAGGGAGAAGAACTTTTCCTGAGAAAAGAAGTTGCATTTTCCTTTATGAAAACCCTATTAAAGATGATTTTCGCATGCTGCACTATGGCTAGGGTACGAGAATGCCTGATTCTCATAGGCTGCACCATAGCTAGGTTGCGAGAGGTTCACAGGTTTCTCTATAAGCAGGGTGAAAAAATGCTCATACGTGGGAAAAACGAGCATCTTCTCGATGCTTCTAGAGGGAGAAACGTCCATGGTGAGGTGGCATCTGAATGGTTTGGATATTACTCTCTTTCATGATTTATTGGGATCATCCTAACCTCCGCACCTTATCCTATTCAACTTATAAAAGGAGAGGATCTCTCATGGAGAAAGCTTTTTGGATTTAGCTTTGGAGTTTTTGGGATTAGCTTGGATTGGATTGAGCTTTGGAGATTGTTAGCTTGGCTAGATGAGCCATTTTGTCAAGATAGATTATGAATATTATTAGATCTATGCTCTCAGAATTCTTGGAGTGGAAGTGTGTGGGGAACGAAGGACAGTTGGAAGGGACCTTATGACATCAAGGCCATGGTTGTAATCTATCTTTCACATTTAATATGATATAGTAATATGATTCTTTCCTATAAAGCTTGTTGTGATTTATTATATGATTCCTTGATCACATACATAGGTTTATATTGAGTTTATGCTATTACTATCACTTTGGTTGGTTGCGTTCTTTTGCAGGTTCATCGTTGTATGAGCATTGGAATGGAGCTAGGATGGCGATGGCGAGAGGAAGTGGTGTTTAAACGATATGTCACCTATCCCTCTTTAGTCAGTAAATTCAATATCTAAAATTTAAGGAAAGCATCATGTTCTGTTGTGTCTTGTTCTAGATCTAGGTGGATCTAGGGAGATCATTTAGTGTCTGCACCTACTGATTTATCCAATAACAAAATTGGTGACCATACTGGGGATAAAATTGGTGACAAAATTGGATACCATTGGGAAGAAGAAAAGTAGATTCAAATTCTCGTGTATGTTATGCAAAGGGATTCATCTAACTCATATTTTCCCTCATATGGAAGAAGCCTCGAAATTCCTGGATGACATGACTATTTCATGACCTCACCTTCCATTTTCTTATCGCAAGCTTTCTCTCAACCCTCCTGTAGCTAATGGAATGATCAATCAGGTTCCCCCGTCGATCATTCCGGTTGATCAAGTGGTCAATCTGGTCACCTCCTTAGTTGAACCAGTAGACAAAGTGGTCAATCCAATCCCATCCTCGGTTGATCCCACTCTCCTGTTAGAGAGTGAAACCCAAGCGATCGATCCTTTTCCAAGTGTCGATCCCATTCTCCTCTTGGAGAATGCAACCCAATTGGTCGATCTGATCTTTTCATTGGTCAATTCTACTCTCCTGCTAGAGAGTAAACCTGATACTTCCCACATTTTTCTCATTGATACAGAATATACCGTGCCGGGGGACATTCCTCCTTCTCTCGTGGAACCTTCTCTGAGTAATGAGGCCATCCATTTTGATTGGGGTGTGCTAACTGGACCTCGTCTTCCCTCTCACATTCCTTTCCATATTGCAGTACAAGTTTGTGGTTGAGACGTTCCTCAGACACTGATAGATGAAGGTGCATCCGTTAGTATTTTGTCCTCTTTTTCTTGGAAATATTTGGGTTTTTCTTCAGCTTGTGTTGGTTACGTAGAATATGTTAGCTTTTAACAGAAGAACTAGTAAACCTTTAGGGACCCTTCCTCAGTTTCCTGTAACTTTGGGAGGGAAAACTGTCTTCATCGACATCAAGGTAGTCCAAGACCCCTTGGATTTCTCTTTACTCCTTGGGCGAGATTATGTCTATGCCATGAAATTTATTGTGTATACTCTTTTGTGTGTAATATCTTTCCCTCACGATGGATGAGTTGTGACTATTGATCAACTTTAATTCATTGACCCCGAATGGATTGCCTCCCTAAATGATTGTTATATGCAGCCAGTATCGCCCCCACCACAGGTCAATTATGTGGCATTGTCTCCCATGGCTTCAGCTTCTGATGACTTAGATCCAGTAGTTGACATGGTGATCTCTTCGATAAGGTCTTTAGAGCCTGATCTATTTACTCCTGTCACGAACCTTGACATGGTGTCCTTCCAGAGTGTGTTTCTTCCTTCCAGTGAAGACCTCTTGGAAGCCATGATCACATTTTGTACCTTGACATGGTGTCATTCCAAAGCATTGTCCTCTTAGAATCCATGATCAAGAAGAGATAATCTGAGGATAATTTTTGCCTCTCCGTGGCAACCTCGTTAAAAAATGAAATAGAGGTATATGAGCATAGTTTCCTTTGATTCCAAGCTCGTTAAAAAATGAAACGGAGGTTATGAGCATAGTTCTTGTTTCTGTGCCAAGCTCGTTAAAAAATGAAATAGTTTTCCTTCTCTATATTTGAGTCAAGTCCTTCATCTAGTATTTGAAGCTTCATTTCATTCTCCTTTGTAGTTGGATGAAATGAAGCTTGGGGGACATTTGCCTCAACCTCTGGACTTCATGCTGAAGTTGAGCCGCTAGCTTCTTAAGTTGGGGCCTAAGTACCAACCATATGAATTCGTGGATAATGCGTTGGGAAGTTCAAGCATAGTTTTTACTTTGGTTCAAGCTTGTGTAAAAATGAAACCACATACCTCAAGCATAGCTTCCTCTGGTTCAAGCTTGTGTAAAAATGAAACCAGGTTCAAGTATAGTTTTGTTTAGTTTTTAAGCTTGTGTAAAAATAAAATATATCCCAAGCATAATTTTGTTTTGTTTTAAAGCCTGCGTAAAAATAAAAACAATCCCAAGATTAGTCTTTGTTCTTTCTCATGCTCATAAATACATGAGAATAAGTTACCGATCTTAGTCTTTGTTCTTTCTCATGCTCATAAATACATGAGAATAAGTTACCAGGCTTAGTCTTTGTTATTTATCGTGCTCGTAAATCAATGAAAATGTAACCGAGTATACTTTTATCACTTTTTCGGACTTGTAAAGGTTATACGAAAAAGGAACCCCCTGGAGTTTCCTTTAAGCTCTTTTCAGACTCTCCAAACATGAAAAGATTGTTGAGTGACCTTGTTCTCTTCACGCTCATTAAAGTATTTGAACAAAATGTCTGTTGAGCGATAGTTTATCTCCTTTTTGGTCTCATAAGACTACTTTACGAAAAAGGAACTGAGAGAGTTCTCTTTAAGTGTTTTTCAGACTCTCTAAACATGAAAAACACCTGAGTTTTCTTTCTTTGGACTCATTAAACAAACACCGAAAGGCCCATATGGGACCAAACCACTCCTTCTTAGGGTTCTCTAAACATACTCCAAGGGACTCATCTGAAGGATGAGCTTATATCAACAAGCATATGTTATCCTCTTCAAGCTTGTGTAAAAATAAAGAGGTACTTACCAGAAATGGTGGGGGAAAAATTGGGAAAGAAATGTGTCTAAACCTGTATTCCATGGAAGAGTCTCTTTTGAACATGACACCCTTTCACTTTCTTTGTGTCTAGGTTGGAAAATCCACTTGTCTCATGATCATACTCCTTTATAAGATTACAAATTGGTTTGTGATCCCTGTTGTTGAGTCAGTGTTTCCACGACAGTTGTCATATCATCAATATGTTCAAAAGAGAAGTTCAACCCAGAAAACCTTCTATTGCATCGACCATTTCTACAGTCCTTATTGCCTTCTATTGCATCGACCATCCCTTAGTCAGTCCTGAATCACTTGTTACTCTGATCTACATCAAATCTTGTTACTTGTTTCATGTCATTGATGTGGGATACATTAAGGCCCTCCTGTGACGAGTCTTTTCCTGTCAAATTCAACTCATTATCCAGGAATTAGACTTATAAACTAATTGGTACCTTGGAACTTGCATGCCTTAATGGCATGTTTCCTCTCTTTTGACAGTGGGTTTTCATTATCGACTCCAGATCGAGATATTCGGTCAAGTGTTCGACCTCAGCTCATTGATTCAAATTCGTTGGATTGTACTAGTATACCTTGGGAGTCATTGACATTAATGGTGATTTCCCTTGCGCTTGTTAATGGTATACACTAATGATCGATAATCAAGTGGTTTCTACCATGTTCAACTTCGACACATGTATTCACATGGTTAGATTCATACTATAGAGTGGTGGAGATGAAGACTCTGGATCTTTTCCGACAAATTTAGGTTGTGTTGGAGTATATTCAGTTTGTACTGCTGCATAGATCCACATTGTATGTATCATGGCTATGTTCAAATTTGAGTCTTTAACACATAGATTCACAGTGTATTGTTGGTGGCTATGTTTAGATTTGAGTCATATTGGCATGGATCCACAGTGTATGTTTGGTGGCCATGACCTGTCTTACTTGACATGGATCTTCCCATGTTGACATTTATGTTCTGAGTCATTTGTATTCTGAGTATGGGAATGCCTACTTCAGTGATGATATATTATTGTATTGTATTTCCTTGTTTTTTGGTAGGGTTCTGATTGACTGTTCCTTGTTCCCTACACACACTCGACAAAGTATTTCAGTTATCACTCGAATTAGTATGAAGAACATTTTGGTTTTTTATACAATAGAAAAATCCATGATGTTGTGGGATCAACCCAAGAAGGACTGCACACAAATAAAACCCATAAACCACCTATTGTTGTCATGAAGTTGGACCTTGAAAAAGCATATGACAAAGTGAACTAGTTATGCTTTAGATTGTTATTGCTCCATCTTAGAATGAATCTACATACAATAGAATGGATTATGGGGTGTCTTTCATCAACTTCCTTTATAGTTCTTATAAATGGTTCTCCCTCTAGTTTTTTAAATTCATATTGAGGCCTATGACAACCATTCCCTTTATCTTCTTTTCTTTTTTTATTAGTATCCAAATGATTAAGTACTATGATCAAAGATGCTAGGAGAACAAGGTTAGTAAAGGGAATAAAAAATTATAATTCATTGGTCATTTCACATCTACTCTTTATATATGACATAATGACTTCCAGACATGGATATTTAAGGGAAATTATAAGCATTAAGGAGATTTTGGGAATCTATTGTAAAGTTACAAGTATGGAGATTAATTTGAGGAAGTCTTCTATGGTGTTCAATGAATTA
>JZKD02S1705265.1:440282-450523 GCA_000966675.3 Picea glauca
AGGTCTTTGACCAGCCTCCCCACACAGATTGAGCTCGGATTTGATGTCAAATCGACTTGGGAGCCGATCCATTAGTGGTTGGGAGGCCGACCAGCTTCATAAATGCACCGTTTGGAAGGCGTGCGGGTTTTGCACCCCACAACCGTGCACATGCGCTCCAGGTACGAAGACGTTACGCGCACGCGCACGCGCGCTCAGTGGGTGCATAGCGCTTTTTAATTTTTTGGCCATTTTTCATAGTTCTGACCCTTTTGCTGTGTTGTGGATTTAATCCTTGTGCCATGAATGACTGTTTTTCTGTGTTGATGATGCGGAGTTCTTGTCGTCCTGTGCGGACGAAATTTCAGTGATAACAGACATGGTGATTTCTTCGGTAGGATTATTGGAGATTGATCTCCTTACTCTTATCATGACCCTCGACATGTGGTCCTTCCTGAGTGATTATCTTCCATCCGGCGAAGATCTCCTGGAGGCCATGACCGATTTTTTGTCCCTTGACATGGTATCCTTCTAGAGCGTTATCCTCTTGGAAACCATGATCAGGAAGAAACCATGAGCATAGTTTCTCTTCTTTGTGACAAGCTCGTTAAAAAATGAAACAGAGGCCCTGAGCATAGTTCTTTTCCTATGTCAAGCTCGTTAAAAATGAAACAGTCATCTCTCTTGAACCTTATTTTCATCCACCCTTCTCCTTTTTCTCATCTACTAGAGAAATTTGTGATAACCTCAAAGTCGGTGAATGAATTGAAGCTTGGATGGAATGTCTCCAGCCTTTGATGACCATTCTGGATTTAAGCCACTAGATTTCAAGCTGGGGGCATACCGATCTTAGTCTTTTTTCTTTCTCGTGCTCATAAATACATGAGAATGCATCCGAGTAGAATTTTATCTCTTTTTCGAAACTGTATGGATACACGAAAAAGGAACTCCCTGGAGTCTCCTTTAAGCTCTTTTCAGACTCTCTAAAAATGAAAAGATTGCTGAGTGATCTTGCTTCCTTTTCCACTCATTAAACGGTTTGAAAGGGTGTCTTTCGAGTGATAATTTATCTCTTTTTTGGCCTCGCGAGACTAACATTATGAAAAAGGACAACATTGGAGTCATCTTTAAGTTCTTTTCAGACTCTCTAAACATGAAAAGATTACCGAGCGGCCTTGTTCTTTTCACGCTCGTTAAAGTATTTGAATAAAATGTCTATTGAGCGATAGTTTATCTCTTTTTCAGTCTCATCAAACTACTTTACGAAAAAGGAACTGAGAGAGTTATCTTTTAAGTGTTTTTCCAGACTCTATAATCATGAAAAACCTTCGAGTTTTCTATCTTTGGACTCATTAAAAGAAACATCTATAGGCCCATATGGGACCGAACCCTTACTTCTTCTAGTTTGTTAAACAAAGGAAAATGAACTTACCGAAGGTGAGTTTTATCAAGCATGTGTTATCCTCCTTGAGCTCATTAAATTAAAAAGAGGTACTGATTTATCTGGATGGTGGAAAAAATTGAAAGAAGCAAGCCAAGCAGTTTTTGAGAACATTACCAAGTAACTTTTAGAGTCACCCTTGAACACGGTACTTTGTCTTTTGCACGCATTATAATCCGCTGAACCTCTGCACTGAGCCAATCATTTGAGTTTCTTTCACTCCTCTGGGTCACTTGAAGTAAGTCACAACATCCACTGCATCATCAAGTTTTAGTCCATGTCATGTTTCTGTTGTTGTGCCTCAGTGTTCAAGGGAAGTATCTGCCTCGAGAGTCAACCATCACAAATATCTTGTCTCAATACCCATGTCAGTCCATGTTCATTTGATATACCAATTACATCTCTGTGTCTGTTTCGTGTCGCTGATGGGGGATACATCAAGGCCCTCCTTCGACGAGTCTATTCCTGTCGACTTCAACACATTATCCAGAAACTAGACTTAGAAACCAGTTAGTACTTTGGGACTTGCATGCCTCAATGGCAGGCCTCCTCATGTTCGACAGTGGGTTTACATCATTAACCTATGATTAGATGATTCCATGGATGTTCGACTTCATCTCCTCCATTCACATTCGTTGGAATGTACTAGGGCACCTTGGGAATCATTGACATCAATGGTGATCTCCCTCCCACTTGTTAACGGTTTACATCATTGACCGGTAATCAACTGATTTCTACCATGTTCAACATCAGGACATCTATTCACATGGTTAGATTCGTAATACATCGAGATCGGTAAGAAGACCCGAGTTTGAGTGATCACTCTAATCTGTACTTTGCCCAGGTTGCGATGGAATTTATTTTAAACAAATGACACATATACTTTTACATAGATCCACTTTGTATTGGTCATGGCTATGTCTTGTCATCTCATAGATCCACTGTGTATTCTTCGTGGCTACGATCAGTTCAGGTCATGGGAGTATAGATCCACAGTGTGTTTTCAGTGGCTATACCTTTTTATCAATACAATTATGGATCCACAGTGTATTTTATGGCGGCCATATCTTGCAAGTCTTGATCACCCAAGCATAGGTATGCCTGCCTTGGGTTTGAAACATGTAATAATATTTGTTGGATGTTTGTGTGCAGCTTCTGTCAAGTTCTTTGCGTCTATACCCTTTCTTGAAAGTCTACAAAGAATTTCAATTATCAGTTCTCATATTCTAACTTCATACTTTTGGGGGCAATCTGTTACACATCAAAATTACTCACTTTGATAGTGTCGCAAGTGTCATCATTACAAGTGTCGCAAGTGTTGCATTTTGCTCACGAGTGTCGCAAGTTTCAAGCAAAGCATACTGCCATGATGCTTATGTCATACTTATAACGACATCAAAAAGACACTTGAAACACCTCAAACACTTGATTTGGAAGAGGAGGAATGGTTAACCATGCTTATGAACCTCTTTCCATCTGAAAGAACCACAAAAACTGAGTTTTTGGAGGAGAGTGCTCCCCTATAAGTTTCTGTTGAAGAAAAATCTCCCTGCGGATAGGTAGATCTCCTCAAAGAGATAGACTCTTAACTCTAAGACAGAAAGTGCTTATCATGGTCACTGACTTCCTTTTAGGTCTACACAAACTAATTCATGAAGAGGAATGAGTAAATACGTACCTTTTACCGGTGTTTTTCCTTGCACGCTCCGAGTTGAACTCCAATCTTGAGCTCCTCGATAAACCCTGTAGACAAACAAAGTACAACCACTTCCTATTCTATCAATATTAGTTCTAAGTAGACCTATCTACTTAGAGACAAATTCATGTGATGTCAAACACAAATTAGAAAGAAACATGCCAAGCATATTACATTAATGAGGAAAAAACGTTACTTACAACCATAGATGGAATGTAGCAGTTTTGTCAAGTTCTCCTTGTCTAACCCTTGCTCAAAAGCTCCACGATCGGAATGATGATAGCTTCGCTGATTAGCCTCCACTTCACTGTGTGTTCCCTATGAGATCATAGGTTTCATTCTTCTCATCCCTTCTCCAAATATCACTTATGAGATCATAAGTTTGGTATCATTCTTCATCCAGATCCCCCTTTCACCATGAGAAAGCCTGCTTATATAGCCTTGGAGAGGCTCAACCACTTCAGATATCATTGGGGTGAGTTGAGGATTTTCCTCCTTCAGTTAGGGATATTCCCTAAGATCATGGCTTGAATAGGGATTCGAATCCAACTGCCTTCAGGGATTGAAGGGATCCTCCCCTCATCCATCTCAACAAACCAGCGGCTACCCAAAATAGGCAGGGCTCCCTCAAAAGGGCCATCAGAGTGTTATAGAGCTCCCCAGTAGGCTTTAGGGGGGCGCCAACACTCCCTAAACCCATCATAACTCCCCCAGAAGGGCTATCAAAGCGTTATAATGCTCCCAGACAGTGTAAGGGGGGGCACCAGCACTCTTGAGAGAAGTATAGGGGAGCACTCTCCTCCAAAAACCCAGTTTTGTGGTTCTTTCAGATGGCAAGAGGTTCATAAGCCTAGTTAACCATTCTTCCTCTTCCAAATCAAGTGTTTGACATGTGTCAAGTGTCCTCTTTATGTCGTTATAGGCATGACATAGGCATCATAGCAGTATGATTTTCCTGACACTTGTGACACTTGTGAGAAAAATGCGACACTTGCGACCCTTGTAATGATGACACTTGCGACACTATCAAAGTGAGTATTTTTTATGTGTAATAGATTCCCCCCCAACGTATGAAGTTAGAAGACGAGAACTGATAACTGAAATGCTTTGTAGACTTTCAAGCAAGGGTATAGATGCAGAGAACCTGGCAGAAGCTGCACACAAACATCCAACAAATATTATGACATGTTTCAAACCCAAGGCATGCATACCTATGCTTGGGTGATCAAGACTTGCAAGATATGGCCACCATAAAATACACTGCGAATCCATAATTGTATTGATAAAAGGTATAGCCACCGAGGATACAGTGTGGATCTATACTCTTATGACTTGAAATGATCGTAGCCACGAAGAATACATAGTGAATCTACGAGATGACAAGACATAGCCACGACCAATACAAAGTGGATCTATGTGATGGTATATGTGTCGTTGTTCAAGGGAAACTCCTTCACAACCTGGGCAAAGTATATATCAGAGTGATCACTCAACCCAAGGTCTTCTTACTGATCCTGATGTAGTATGAATCTAACCATGTGAATATATGTACTGATGTCGAACATGGTAGAAACCACTTGATTACCGGTCAATGATGTAAACCATTAACAAGCACGAGGGAAATCATCATTAATGTCAATGATTCCCAAGGTACTTCTAGTACATTCTAACGAATGTGAATGGATGAGATGAAGTCAAACATCCGTGGAATCATCCGATCAAAGGTCAATGATGTAAACCCACTATCAAATGTGAGGAGGCCTGCCATTGAGGCATGCAGGTCCCAAAGTACTAATTGGTTTCTAAGTCTAGTCTCTGGATAATGTGTTAAAGTCGTCAGGAATAGACTCGTCGAAGGAGGGCCTTGATGTATCCCCCATCAATGACATGAAACAGACACAAAGATGTAATTGGTAGATCAAATGAACATGGACTGACATGGGTATTGAGACAAGATATTTGTGATGGTTGACTCTCGACGCAGATACTTCCCTTGAACACTGAGGCATAATAGCAGAAACATGGCATGGACCAATAGACAATGAATCAATGGATACTGTGACTTTCGTCGGGTGACCCAAAGGAGTAAGAAAAACTCAGAGGATTGGTTCAGTGAAGAGGTTTAACGGATTAATATGTGTGTAAAGACAAAGTGTCGTGTTCAAGGGCGACTCTAAGAGTTACATGGTAATGTTCTCAAAAACTGTTTGGCTTGCTTCTTTCAATTTTTCCCCCATCCATATAAACGAGTACCTTTTTTTAATTTAATGAGCTCGAGGAGGATAACACATGCTCGATAAAACTCACCTTCAGTAAGTTCCTCTTCCTTTGTTTAACGAACTGGAAGAAGTAAGGGTTTGGTCCCATATGGGTCTGTCGATCTTTCTTTTAACAAGTCCAAAGATAGAAAACTCGAAGGTTTTTCATGATTATAGAGTCTGGAAAAACACTTAAAAGAGAACTCTCTCAGTTTCTTTTTCGTAAAGTAGTCCGATGAGACCGAAAAAGAGATAAACTATCGCTCAATAGACATTTTCTTCAAATACTTTAATGAGAGTGAAGAGAACAAGGTCGCTCGACAATCTTTTCATCTTTAGAGAGTCTAAAAAGAACTTAAATATGACTCCGGTTTTGTCCTTTTTCGTAATGTTAGTCTTGCGAGGCTGAAAAAGAGATAAATTATCACTCGAAAGACGCCCTTTCAAACCTTTTAATGAGTGGGAAAGGAAGCAAGATCGCTTGACAATATTTTCATGTTTAGAGAGTTTGAAAAGAGCTTAAAGGAGACTCCAGGGGGTTCCTTTTTCGTGTATCCATACAGGTCCGAAAAAGAGATAAAAGTCTACCTGGATGCATTCTCATGTATTTACGAGCACGAGAAAGAACAAAGACTAAGCTCGGTATGCCCCCAGCTTGAAGGCATGGATTCATATATTGGTTCAGAGAGTGGTTCAAAGATGAAGGAACAATATCATAATGGATGATAATTACACAGGAAATGGCTCGAACAATGCTAATGCATTCACAATTGACAGATATTTTTTGAACACATACAACAATTCACATTCAAGATAGAGTAATGCTCAGAAACAACAATGAAAAAACTTCCTACGAGCTATGGAAAGGAAGACCAACAAATGTGAATCACTTCAGAGTATTTGGCACCAAATGCTACATCAAAAGAGAAGATGGCAGAATGGGAAAGTTTGACTCTCGTGTGGACAAAGGAGTACTTGTTCGTTACTCAAGTACAAGGAAAGAATACAAGTGTTACAATATGATGTTGAACAAAGTTGTGGAAAGAATCAATGTAACAATTGATGAAACAGGTGGACAAAAATTAAAAGAAGAAGAAAATGAGTGAATGGAACAACTTTACAAAGAAGAATAAGAAGATGAAGAAGATTTCTACATCGAACAACCATAAGGATTTCAGTTGTTAGAGAACACAGATTACGTGTGCAAATTGAAGAAGGCCTTGTATGGTCTAAAACAACCTCCTAGAGCATGGTACTCTAGACTGGATAAATATCTATAGCAAGGAGGGTTCAGAAAAGGAAGTGCAAAAAACAACCTCTACATCAAGGTAACTCAAGATAGTATTTTATTAATTGAATTTTATGTCGATGACATTATTTTTGGAAGAAATGATGATAGGTTAAGCCAAAAATTTACAAAGGATATGCAGAATGAATTTGAAATGTCATTACTCGGAGAACTATCATTCTTTCTGGGTCTTCAGATATGTCAAAACAACCAAGGAATTTTGATTTCTCAAACTAAGTATATAAGAGAAAGGCTAAAGAGGTTCAGAATGGAAGATTGCAAACTAGTTACCACTCCAATGCAAACCAATTGCAAGTTCAAAAAATATGATGATTCAAAGTCTACATACCAGAGTAATACAAGTTAACTATTGGTAGCTTATTATATGTGACATCATCCAGACCAGATGTAATGCAGGAAGTTGGACAGGTGTCACGATTTCAAGTAGCACAAAAGGAATCACCAAAGGAAAAGTGCGGCAGGAAAACTGCAGAAGAAAAAGTGCAGCAGGAAAAGTGCGGCAAGAAAATGGCGGCAAGAAAAGTGTGGCAAAAAAGTCACAGCAGGAAAACTGCGACAGAAAAAGTGCGGCAGGAAAAGTGCAGCAGAAAAAGTGCGGCAAGAAAATCGCAGCAGGAAAAGTGCAACAGGAAAATCATGGTAGGAAAAGAGCAACAGAAAAACTACGGCAAAAGAAGTGTGGCAGAAAAATCACGGCAGGAAAAGTGCGGAAGAAAAACCACAGCAGAAAAAGTGCGGCAGGAAAAGTGTGGCAGAAAAACCATGGTAGAAAAATCGCAGCAGCAACACGCTACAAGAAGAAAAACGTATGGTTTTCATATCTGTAGTGTTGAACTTATGAATCTAGTTGAGGTTTTTCCTTGTAAATATGTTGGATGCCCTCTTGGAAGTTTAGGGATTGTTGTAGAATGGTTTTGAGGAAGATCTATTGAAGTATATTGTCAATGCACTTAATTTGATTTATTGGCATATCTTGTGGTGCATTGTGAGAGACAATTGTTAGTGGTATTGGTATATGATTTTCTTATGAATGATACATCCTTGAGGCTACATAAAAGTGCGGTTATGGCACATAGTTTGATGTAAGGCTTTATGGTATTTTGTTATGGATAGCATGATATATTGCTAGAGAACTTTTGATGGTTGAGGTACAAGTTGGGTACATGGTTGAGAGAAGTAGTTGATGAGTTGGCACATACATGAGGTGTATAGTTGATGATGTTTGTACATCTTGATGAGTCATAGTTGATGTGTATTTGATGCATGATTGGTAAATATTTGGTGCATGGTTGATCCACTCTTTGATGGTACAGGTTGAGGTATAGGTTGGTACATGTTTGATGCACTTGTTTATGGTAGAGGTTGATTAGAGGTGGTTTGGTACATGTTGTTACAGGTTTTTTGGTGCAGGTTGATTGGTACAGGTTTACAGTGGTATATCTCACAGTGATAGTATGGTAGTGGTTCCATCATTCTACTTATATTTCAAGGAGGTTGGAAGGGACAAGGACAGGTGGTTGTAGCCACCTTCCGGTTGTAGCCAGAGAACATAGGGGTTTGTAGCCTCCTTCTGGTTGCAGCCAGAGAATTGGGGAGTTGTAGCTTCCCTCAGGTTGTAGCTTGAGAAACTAGGGGGTTGGATCCTCCTTCCAGTTGTAGATGGAAAACAAAGGAAGTTGGTGCTTCCAATGAATGTAATTCTTAAAGACATATAAGAAAAAACATTATTTGGTTTTCTCCCGCTTTGGTTTTCCACGTAAAACACTAGTGTATTGTGTATGTGTGTGATTGTTGATTTGTTCATTTTTTATTTACTCTGCAACTATTGGATGATAATGATACATTGATATAACACTTGCATTTTATGGTGAAAAAGGATTAAATTGCTCCATTATTGATTCACCCCCCCTCTCAGTAATCCAATAGAATATGCTTATTTTTTTTACTTTTTTCAAATTTTTGTTTGATTAACTTTTTAATTAAGCCTTTCCTACTCAACTAGTGTCTATATAAATTTTCAATGATTTGACCAATTATGTTTTAACCATATAGAACTCCTATACAAGTTTATCATCGTCTAAAATGGTACATTCAATCTTATTTATGTTTAGATCATGATGCAAACCTAATTTTGAACTTGATCATTTGATTATTTGAGAACATACTCTATCCCACATCAGAAAAGGGAAAGTTTCTAAATTTTCTTTGATTGCATTCCTTGCCTTCTTCTCCAAGAATGGCATAATATGGAGATTTTTGTTTTCTGCATACAACGAAGTAAATTCCTTCTTGGGGTATTTCCAAACTCTTAACTAATTTCTTACTAACCACAAAAACCAACATTTGCAGATTTACAAATAAACTATGTATGTGCATGATCTCATGTTTTGATCATGATGAAGGAATATTTCAAAGAGCATTTGATTATATGTGATATGAATACATCCCATGTAGAAATATGAAAGATTTAAATGGTTTTTGAAGAATGACTTAATATATGTGCAAATTTATGTTTTCTGCATGTACATGAGAGATTATATGAGAACATATATTCCACCGCAGAAAGAGGAGATAAGTATTTTCTTGGAAGAATGGTTTTTAATATGGAGATTTGTGAACTTTCATAGATATAAGTATTTTCTTGGAAGTGTGGCTTAATATGGAGATTTGTGAGTCCTTTAATTTGAAAGAGAATGAGCACATCTATTCCACTGCAGAAGAGGAGATAAGTATTTCACTGGAAGAATGGCTTAATATGGAGATTTGTGAACTTTCTACAGACACAAGTGAATTTATTTTCAGGGTATTATCTAACACTGAACACTAAAACTGGTTACCAAACACACAATTTTTCTCTTTAAAAATTTGCTAGATAAGATCTTACATTGTTTAGATCATGTAGGAAATGTTGAAAGAGCATTTGGTTATAAAATTAAATTAAATATTTGTGCAAAGAATGGATTAATATGGAGAGTAACTATTTTGGAAGTTTTGGAACTTCCTGATGTAAGTTTGGTTTAAAAAAATGCCAAAAAAGTATAATAAAAAGAGAGCAATAATCTTAAATCTGTGGAACTTTGGTTGGGTATGTTATTCTTTATTATTTCTTATTTAATATTTAGTTAAATATCTTTAGAATATTTGCTAATAAAGTATATATGCTAATATGTGTTATTGGTTTTTCTTTTTATTGTTATAGATGTTAACATTATTTGGTGGAAAAGGAGCACATGGATGTTGGAAGATGAAACTTTAACACTTTTTGTATGTATGTCATTTTTATTTAATCACAATTTGTTTATTTATCTAAAATGGTATGTGTACATTTTATTTTAAATTTGTAGATATATTTTATTTTAAATTTTTAAATTTTAAATTTGAGAAATGGTTTCTTTTGTAGGTATGAAGAGATCTATCTTAGCAATGGCTTAGAGTCAATGATTTTGGAGTTAAATATTTTGATTGCCTCTTAGTTTTTGTTATTATCCTAAAATTGTTGTGGCACCTATGTATTTGGCAGTGTAACTATGTGAACTTTCATTATATATATATATATAT
>JZKD02S1705265.1:456245-494908 GCA_000966675.3 Picea glauca
CATATTATAATATATTATCAAGGAAAAAACAAGCTAAATGCAATTTGGACATTTGAAAAAAAAATTACAAGTTAAATGAGTACATCAATAAAAAACAACATACTAACCTTGCAAGCTCAAAATCCGAGCTATGTAGATCGAGAATTAGATTTGTTCAGCTAGTGGGTGACAGAAAAAATAAACAACTTAAACAAAATCCAAGAACAATGTCGCAACTATAGCAATTGTGTCGCAAAATCTCTTAACGTAACATATATATAGATAAAATAGTCAACTAGCCGTTAACACTGACCAATGAGATAGGGAAATTTTTTGTCGCTATTGCCACGAAAGTTCATCACTATAGCGATGAAAATCTCGACTAGGTTAAATTAATATTTTCGTCGATATTGCGACAAACTTTCGTGGCAATATCCACGAAAATCCCACCCTGTTTAAAAAAATGATGAAACTAATGGAAGCGTGGAAAATTTTCGTGGAATAATCTGCCCATATGTAGTAGTGTGACCTATTGGGATTCTTTAAAAATGTGAAAAATTTCCTTTTGTTTCATCAATTCTTTCTTGAGTGACTTGTTTTCTTCTCTTAGTTCATCTAAAGCACTAATCAATTCTGCTTCATAATGGCCTTCCTTTTCAATTAGTTTTTTTTTCTCATTTCCTTCATGGAATTCTATTTCAAGATGTCCACATTTTTCACAATTAAAACAAAACAAAATACCTCTGGTGATTATGTACTCTTCATCTTCTTAATCTATTTGACATGGTGAACATAATTATTCTTGATCTGTATCTGCATATTTTTTAGCATTTTCTGAATCTGTGATGGGTGAAGGATATATTTCATGTAACTTATCCCAAATTTCTTTGGCTGATGAACATTTACCAACATTTTCTCTTACTGGATTAGGTAATCCTTCCTAGATGAAATCCATTGCTATTTTGTTATTCTTATTCAATTTCTTCTTGGCTACAATATTTTCCATTTTTGATCTATCATATCCTATAACAACCGATAACCAAATATAATGTCCATGGGCCTGTAAAAATACTTTCGTCCTTCTGCTCCACATCCCATACCTAAAACCATTATGACCATTAAACATTGGTACTCCATTCTCAAAATAATCCATAATATCCTTCCAGTGGTTAAACTATTTCCTGAAAGAACCGACTCTGATACCAATTGTTGTATTACTGAGAGGGGAGGTGAATCAGTAATAGAGAAATTTAATCCTTTTTCACCATAAAATGCAAGTTTCATATCAATGTATCATTATCATCCAATAGTTGTAGAGTAAATAAACAATGAACAAATGAGCAATCACACACATACACAGTACACCAGTGTTTTATGTGGAAACCCAAAGCGGGAGAAAACCACATAATGTTTTTTTGTATATGTATTTAAGAATTACATGCATTGGAAGCACCAACTTCCTTTGTTTTCTAGCTGCAACTGGAAGGAGGCTCCAACCCCCTAGTTTCTCAGGCTACAATCTAAGGGAAGCTACAACTCCCCAATTCTCTGGCTACAGCCAAAAAGAGGCTACAACCCCCTATGTTCTTCAACTACAACCGGAAGGTGGCTACAACCACATGTCCTTGCCCCGTCCAACCTCCCTGAAATATAAGTAGAATTATGGAACCACTGCCACACTATCACTGTGAGATATACCATTGTAAACTTGTACCAATCAACCTGCACAAAACAACCTATAACAACATGTACCAAACAACCTGTAATCAACTTGTACCATAAACAAGTGCATCAACCATGCACCAACCTGTACATCAACCTTTACCATCAAAGAGTGAATAAACCATGCACCAAATATGTACCAATCATACATCAACTACACATCAACTATGGCTCATCAAGATGTACCAACATCATCAACTATGCACCTCATGTATGTGTCAACTCATCAACTACTTGTCTCAACCATGTACCCAACATGTACCTCAACCATAAAAATTTCTCTAGAAATACATCACGCTATCCATAACCAAATACCATAAACCCTTACATCAAACCATGTACCATAACCTCACTTTTATGTAGCCTCAAGGATGTATCATTCATAAGCCAATAATATACCAATACCACTAATCACCAATGCACCACAAGATATGCCAATAATCAAACTAAGTGCACTGACAATATACTTCAATAGATCTTCCTCAAAACCATTCTACTACAAGTCCTAAACTTCTAAGAGGGCATACAATAGATTTACAAGGAACACCCTCAACTAGATTCACAAGTTTAACACTACACATATGAAAAGCATACCTTTTTCTTCTTGTAGCGTTCTGCTTCCGCATTTTTTCTGCTGTGGTTTTTTTTCTGCACTTTTTCTCCGCGGTTTTTTTGCCGCACTTTTCCTACTGTGATTTTCCTACCACACTTTTTTTGCCACGGTTTTTCTGTCGCACTTTTCCTACCGCGATTTTCCTACCACACTTTTTCTGTCGTAGTTTTTCTATCGCGCTTTTCCTACCACAATTTTCCTGCTGCACTTTTCCTACCGTGATTTTCTTGCCGCACGTTTTCTGCTGCACTTTTCCTACCGCACTTTTTTTGTCGCAGTTTTATTGCCACGATTTTTCTACCACACTTTTTCTACCGCAGTTTTCCTGCCATACTTTTTCTACCTCACTTTTCCTGCCACACTTTTTCTTTCACAGTTTTCCTACCACACTTTTTCTGCCGCACTTTTTCTGCTGCAATTTGTCTCTATCAATAATACCTTCCCAAATAACCTTTCACAAAAATAGATATTCAATCATATTCAAGTGTAATTTGAATGAGATATCCTTGTCTCTTATTTATACTTTTATGTAGCTTCCTCATGAGGTTACCTTCTAACTATCTTAACCAACTTTCCTTTTTTTAGGGTTAACCCACTTATAACCACTTGTCCACTTAACCACTTTCCATAATTAGTAAGTTCTCCATTAAATTTATTATTTAAACAATTTCTTTTGCATCATCTTTGATTTATAGTACACTCATCACTTCACTTTATTATTTAAATAATTTCTTCTTTGCAAACACTTTGACTACTTTGACCTTTTGGGGATTCTATATGACTCGTGAGGGTTCTCCAACTTCACATGGCCATAACTCTTTAACCATGAGGAGTTATGTGATATTTCACATGCCACCGGAAATGACATGACATGTACTATCCATATAGAATAGTTTTACCTGCAAATATGTCAAAACTCATACCATTATCCATCAAACAAACTTGGGTCAATTACCCAAACCTTTGTGCTACCGAAATTCGCTACCATACTTTCTTCAATGGTTGACATCAATGACAACCAACCCAATTAATAAACATATTCAAAAACAATGAGCTTGAACACTTATATATAAAAGGCCAAACATAAAAATAAACTAAAACTCACTAATGTGCAATGTACATACAATTAAGAATCATAATGAATAGACACATCCTTATCAGGTATGGATGCATCCTCCTCAATCCCAGTCTCCCACACTCCGTTCTCCACATTTTGTTCAAGCACACTCTCAGGCACTCTCTTCTCCAGATTTTCCTATAACAAATTTCAAATTTGTACATTCAAAAATTAAATTTAAATGTTTTTAACACATTAAATTGTAGCTTTAAATTTCAAACATTTAATACATGTGATGTGCCAACCTGAATACCATCAACCACACAATAGGATGGCATTCCCATGGTTGGTTGAGTCACGGTCTTACCCACCATACCCTAAGATTTAATAAATTATATATTGTTTAAGACATTTTCCTTTTAAATTAATAATTTAAATGACATTGCAAGTTTCATATACAACTAAATTTGTTTTCAACATGCAATGATACCTGTGAACTCCCACCCTCTTGAAACTCTCCCAATGATAATTGGGACAAGCCTGCCCAAGTAGTAGGAGATGGAATAGGGATTTGTGAACAACACAACTAAGAATTAAATCTAAGGTTGAATGTGTTCACATTAATACATTTAAACATAAATTTCATGTATGTTAATTATTCAAAAGATTGGAGATTGGAAAACTAAAGTGCTCATATGTGGATATTAGAAAACACATATGTGATTCAAGCCATCCAAATTTAAACTTGTTAAATCAAGTCCCCTATTTACTGGAGATTCCTTTAACATATGACCAAACTGCAATTAATGATGATAACAACTCAATTATTTATAAATATACAATGATATGTATCTAGATATAGAACTACAATAAAACTATCCTCAAATACATGGAAAATTTACTAACTATAACGTATACAAATACAATGTTCGGTTCATCATTCTGAATTAACACCTTGCAACCATTACGAAAAAAAAATTCATACTCCTTAATATATTCTACTCACATGGAATCTATCTTGTCATCTATTTTGTAAACAAAATTGGCTCGAGAATTGGCTTTCGTTCTCTGATGGTTCAAACCAACATCAACACCATAAAAAATTGATTTTAAATTTTCTCTGATTGCATTCCTAGCCTCCTTGCCAACATTTGATGTAGCTTACAACTCTAAATGTGAGGAAAATGCCCCTATTGGATGAAATACTAAAGGTCGTGGAGGCCTCTACAATTTTTCATTTCGATATGCCCATTTCCAATCATATATTCGTCCTTTACCAACCCCATAATAAATGGATGATAGGCTGGTATAATCAGGGTGCATTCCCATGAAAAACTATGCATAAAAGTGTCTACCAAAGTAATGTGGAACCTCATCATTCCATGAAAACTTCCCATATGCTTCAAAAAATCTATTATAAAGATGTACTTCTATGTTGGGGTGCTTAAAATATTGCACCTTCAACATCTTTTGCTTTGGCCCCTCTTTGAAATCGAACATAGAAATTGCATCTTCTTTTGAAAATCTACTTTTTACTACTTCCCATTTATCAAGGCCCATCACCTTCGACTTTTGTCTCCTCATCAAATTGATAAAACTATCATCCATTGGCCCCATATTTTGATATGCATCCATAAATTTCTGCAATGAATGAAAAACAATCTCCATGCTTTTCTTACTCTCTCGAGGGAGATCCAAGCACCTCAAATAATTTTCTAGCCTTATTTTAACACATGAAAATCACTCAAGGATCATTGCTTCAGTATACCCTTCCCAAGGAAGCTCATCACCAACATCTGAGGGATAGGTGGATGTAGGAGTGTAATATTTTGTTTCTTGATAACACCCCCTTAATCCACCTTCACCCTCTTCACCAACATTGGAATCTTCATGATAACCACTCTCTCTTTCATTATCTTCCCTCGCATTAAAATCATTCTCTATACATACACATTTGAAAGTAAATACAACATTTAACAGAAACAAAAAACATAAAAAACTAAACACACACACACACCCACCCACACACACATAACATAAACATAAATACACAAAAATACAAAATAAAAAAAATTACCAAACATATTTTCTTGTCATGATGTATTCCCTACATTCTCCGGTGTTGGAGTATTAATGTGCAACCTATCTAAGAAATCTCCATCCATAGCACTATTTTGAGCACATTCTCTGGATGATTTATTCACATATTCATTTGATAATCTTCTCCTCTGACTAGATTTTCGTTGGTCACTCGGAGTCTCAGTCAAAGAAGGGGTTCCTCTTCCTCCTTCATTAGACATCCTAGAGCATTTGCAAGGAATTTTTGGAGACTCTTGTCTCGACATCTCGCCTCGATAGATATTCTTTGAAAATTCATGAATATGAAAGTTCATAACTTATATAAACATAAAATGGAAATATAGTTTATAAAACAACTTGAAGGCATTTAAGCATTTATAACAACTTAAAAGCATCAAAGACATATATTGAAAAAAATAAGAATTATATTTTTTACTATGATGCTATATATAATGAACATGAAAATATTTAAATATAAAAACAAATGTAACATGTAGAAGATAATATATATGTGTGTAAATTGTAGAAGGTAATTTCTAAGATAAAATATGTGTAACATGTTAAAATTAAAATATTTATTTTAATTTCTAAACATTAGCTACTTGTATGTTACAATCAACAAGACATTAAAAATTTTGATCCATAATCTGGTAGCATAAAAACAATCACTGACAGAACATTTACTTAGCTGAAACAAGAAACAATATTACTTAATATGTTGTTATTATCCTCTTATATATATGATTAAAAAAACTTCAATGGATCATTGATCAAACCCTCAGGGAAGATCTCATCATGAAACTCAGAACAAATTTCCAAGAACAACTTTTAGGGTAAAATATCAAAAGACTAACTAGCAACATACACGGGTGGCACTAGAAATAGAAGAGGAAAGAGACAACAAACACAGGGTGGCATCAACAAGGAGATGATTAGGGCAACACCAACAAGGAGAAGATGAGTACAAGACCAGCAAGGAGATCCATAAACCCCAAACAACAACAAAGAAGAGACCTGCGAGAAGATGGAAAAGACCCTTAGGGGTCAGTGACAAAAATAGGTTAGAGAGGTAAGCCCACAATGGATTAATACACCAATAAGAACTATGCTATAGGGTTCACAACCACTCAACAATATGAATAAGAAGGAGCCACAAAAACATTTAGATCAAAACTTGTCTTAGAAGAGAATGTGTGTGTAAAGAGTGAGGATAACTCTTTTTTATAGTTTTGGTAGGTAGGTTAAGGCTAGCATATTAGTCCTAACTTTAGGGTTAGGTTTAAACCCTAATAATTAAATAATTTAAAACAATAATAATTTATAACATAAAATATTAATTGTTAAATCATAAAAATCAACAAGAAAAAAACAAGTCAAGGAGAGGGGATCCAAAGTCAAGGTGGCTAACTTTGTTTAGGAAGAAGAAAAGAACAAAACCAAAAACCCACACAACAATTAAGGGGGGCATAACTCAAGCAAGAGGGGTTTCAAGACAAAGTGAAAAAGGTAAGTTCTTCTTTAATGGAAGAATGTCCACATGGGTCTCATGATATAAAGATTTTATCATCCCAACATATGAGGAATATCAATGATGTGATTATGCCCTTCTTCTTAACTACTCCTAGGTCTCATGGACCATCCCGAGAGAGAAGAGGTTCACACATTATCTCATCTTGGTACTTAACCAAGCAAAAAAAAAGAAAAAGAAAACATAAATATCCAATGGGTTACCCTCTCTTTTATATGGCCCTAAATAGAACTCATTTTTACACATTTTATTCAAGGAGAAATGGGACTAACTGGATTGGACTCAAATTTCATTGTCAACTAATTTTAAAATTAAATTAATTTAAAATCAACAGTTTAGACTTACCTTCAACCTGAAGCAACAACAACCAACAACAACCAATGACCCTTATGTTAATCGTAATGACTCTTACTTGTATAAGTAATAAGGTTGATTAGGATCATAAGCTTATCCATATTAACCAAGATGGTGTTAATTACTCTATTGCACTTAAAAAGACTAAATTAGTAGTAGTGATTAGCATGATTGAGCTATATGAGTACACATAACAAGTCAATGGTGATCTCAATACTAAGTGGGAAACAATCACATGTTAAATACATGTATTGCTTATATGTTTACTAATAGTACAATGTACATATCCTTATAGTAATTAATATAGTGAATCAATGGGATTACTAGTCAATAGATAACCTATTGCAATCTGTGTAAACTAACATGTAATTCTTCCCTATCCATGTATGGGGACAGGGTTGAATTCGACCACGTCTATGTACAAAGACAGAGCCAAATTTTGTGTAAACTAACATGTAATTTTACCATGTCCATGTAAAGGTATAGGATCAAATTCGAACATGTTTCATGTTTCCCAACTAAAGAGACTATCATTTTAGAGTACTCATCAACAACAGTCAGAACATCAAATATTTATTCTCCAACTTGAAGATACAAACTGAACAATATTAATAGCAACACCATGACACCTTTGTAACATATATGATTAGCTTAGTGTTATATTATATTCCCACATACTAGGATTGGTAGTTCTTATGGGTCTGTCCATGTACATGGAAAGGGCCAATTCGGCCCTATCCATGTACAATGACATGCCCAAATTTGGCGATGTCCATATGTACAGGGACAAACTCGAATTCAATCATGTCCATGTACATGTACATGCCCGAATTGGCCTATCCATGTGTATAAATATGGAATAATAAGCCTAAGCCTTTATATAACCCAAGGAACAAACCTAAATCATACTACCAATCCTCATATGCCCAATCCCAACTAGAAAATGGGTGCCTCTAGTCTAGAAGAATTCCCAAGTAAAAGAGGAAAATAGGCATCAAAATCACAATGTTCGCAAAATTAAGAGACTATGCAAGTTCCCAACTTTGAAAAAAGTTGCACACTAAGAAGAATTTAAGTAATGCTAGAGAGTAAATGTGTTGTTTAATTGTGTTTGGGACCACTCTTTCAAAATACATGTTATTGGCACAAGAGATAGAGGAATGTAGAAGGGAAATAAAATTAGTTAAATATTATTGAGGGGATATTGCAGCAGAGAGTGTTTCAAGTCCATCTGTTTTTGAAGACTAAGATTTAACCTCCACTTTACCAACACATCTTCCTTGGGAAATATTTTTTAAACACATCCCATTATTTCCAAGTGATGTTAATTGTTACTATGAACACTAATTGGTTGGACAATGGTTAATGATACATTTATTAAATTTCATGTTTTAGTATGTTAAAAAACTATTAGAAGTTCCAGAAACTTAATTATTTTTCTTTTAATCATAATTTACTTGGAAAAGATCTCTTATCAGTTGTTGACTACAAAGGTTTGGAAATATTTTTGGCACCCCAAAGGTTTCACCTCAAATTCTCTAGATTGATAAAATTGTTGTGTGGCATCATATAATGTAATCATTTCCAAAATTGGGATCAAATTTTATCACATATGGATATTGAATTCTCTCTTTGTTGTGTTTTTCAAGTCTTAGAGATTTGTATGTTGTCTTAGAATACATATAGGGAAGAATGTATCTATTTTATGTTTCATTCAACATAGTTACACGAGTATTATTCTGAATTTACAACTTGGGATGTGTTTCGGGTTGATTTTGAGATTATAAAGTACACATAATAACTATATGAGTTGTTTCTAGATTTTTCACGGATGAATACATAGAAAACGGAAAGTAAGAGAATCATTTTGAAGTCATTCAAGTAATTAATACAATATATTGCATGTATTGTGTTATTTTCCACTCTCTATTAAACTCAATTGTTAGGTGAGTGATTGTGAGAATCAGTATTACACTTAAGAATGATGGAATGCATGTCCTTGTATAGGGACATGCCCAAATTCTTCCATGTGCATGTATAGGGATAGGCCTGAATTCGATCATTTCCATGTACATGGACAGACCCGAATTCGAGCTTGTCCCTGTACAGGGACATACCCGAATTCAACCATGTCCACCTCCTAAAACACAAAACATGTAAATAAATTAAATTTTAATTAATTGGGTAATAGGTTAAGAATTACCTGGAACCTGAACATCAAAATATTTAAATAAAAATGTAACATGTTGAAGATAATCTATATATGTCTAAATTGTAGAAGGTAATTTTTAAGATAATCTATGTGTAACATGTTAAAATTTAAGGGAAAAAAATATATCTAGCTAAAACATAAATATTTGTTTTAATTTCTAAACATTAGCTACGTGTATGTTACAATCATAAATATATTAAAACTTCTGATCCATAATCTAGTAGCAACAATAATTGATAGAACATTTACTTAGCTGAAACAAGAAATTAAGAGACTATGCCAATTCCCAACTTTGAAACAACATGCACACTAAGAAGCATTCGAGTAATGTTAGAGAGGAAATTGTTCTTTAATACATGTTATTGGCACAAGAGATAGAGGAATGTAGAAGGGAAATAAACGTAGCTAAATACTACTGATGGGATATTGTAGTAGAGAGTGTTTCAAGTCCATCTGTTTTTGAAGACTAAGATTTAACCTCCACTTCACCAAGATATCTTCCTTGGGAAAGATATTTTAAACACAATCAATTATTTACAAGTGTTGTTAATTGTTACTGTGAACACTAATTGGTTGGCCAATGGTTAATGATACATTTATTTAATTTCTTGTTTTAGTTTGTTTTGAAACTATTAGAAGTTCCATAAACTGAATCATTTTTCTTTTAATAATGATTTACTTAGCCAAGCTCTCTTATCAGTTGTTGACTAGAGAGATTTGGAAATATTTTTGGCACCCCAAAGGTTTCACCTCAAATTCTCTAGATTGATAAAACGGTTTGTTGGCGTCATATAATGTAATCACTTCCAAAATTGGGATAAAATTTTATCACAAATGGATATTGAATTCTCTCTTTGTTGTTCTTTTCAAGTCTTTGAGATTTGTATGTTGTCTTAGAATACATATAGGGCATAATGTATCTATTTTTTGTTTCATTCAACCTAGTTACACGAGTATTATTCTAAATTTGCTTCTTGGGATGTGTTTCAGGTTGATTTTGAGATTATAAAGTACATGTAATAATTATATGATCCAAGTAACTATATGAGTGGTTTCTATATTTTTCATAGACGAATACGTAGAAAACTAAAAGTAAGAAAATCATTTTTAAGTCATTCAAGTAATTAATACAATATCTTGCAGGTATTGCATTATTTTCCTCTCTTTATCAAACTCATAAATTAGGTGAGTGATTGTGATAATCTGTATTACACTTAAGAATGATCCAAGGCCTGTCCCTGTACATGGACATGCTTGAATTCAGAAATTTCCATGTACAAGGACAAGCCTAAATTTGGGCTTGTCCCTGTGCATGGACAAGGATGAATTCGGTCATGTCCTTGCACATGGATAGGGTCGAATTTTGGCATGTCCCTGTACATGGACAAAGTCTAATTCGGGCATGTCACTGTATAGGGACATGCCCAAATTCATCCATGTCCATGTACAAGGAGAGGCCCAAATTCGGGTTTGTCCCTGTACATGGTAATATTGGCTACATGAAACAACTTTTCCTTTTTAATATTGAAGGAAGCCACTCATTTTTAATATGAACGATTACTCTATGTATTAATTAAATGTTTTCAAAATTCTTACTACATAATTAATCATAATTTTATAGTTTAAATGTTTTCAAAATTCTTACAACATAATTAATCATATTTTTTACAAATTCTTCTTATTCAAACATATGCTAGATTCCCTTAACTAGCCTTTAATTACATCTTCGTATAGTGCCCAAACACCATATATAAACCTTGTTACATAGACTCCTTTAACTTGCATATAAAATTTCTCATGACTAGAATTAAGAGTCGTATTATATTACAAATTTGTATAAATTTATAAAGATTTTTAGCTCAAAATTATGATATCATTTTTGGAATGCAAACAAGTTAGATTACAAATAGTTTGATTATTTCATTTTTCATAAGCTATTTTTTCATTTTTCATGATTTATCCTTTCACTCCTACCATATTAAAATCTTAGTTCACATAAAAGTGGGGCATCCCAATGCCTTAATAATTATATATATATTTACCATAATTCAACCCTTTCCATGTACACGGACATGCACGAAATCAGGCCTCTCCATGTATATGGATAGGCTTGATTTTGTTCTTGTCCATGTACATGGACAGGGCCAAATTCGGGCCTGTACCTGTACATGGATAGGGTTGAATTCAGGCATGTCCCTGTACAGGGCAGGCCTGAATTCGGCCTTGTCCATGTATAGGGACAAGCCCAAATTCGGCCATGTCTCTATACATGGATAAGGTTGAATTAGAGCCTAGGGATAGGGCTGAATTTGGGCATGTCCTTGTACATGTACAGGGCCTAATTCGAATGAAATTTTAATTAATTGGGAAATAGGTTAAGAATTACCTGGAACCTGAACCAACATCAATGAACAATAAAAACACAACAATGAACAACAACAAGAAAAAAAAACCAACAACAACGACCGCCAACACCAACTTCCAACACCAACCGCCAGCAACAACGACCGCCATCACCAACCGCCAGCAACAATGACCGCCATCACCAACCACCAACGGTAATGACTGCCAGCACCAACCAATAGCTACCACCAACCAACAAAAACCACCAACCAACAATTCGGAAAAGTGTAAAGTGACCTATGTGCAGGGGATATATAAAACTATTTTCGACCAAAAGATGTTTTTGGACGAAACCATTTTTTGACCGAAACATATTTCGGCTGAAACTACGTCACCAGGGAAAATTTTGGTCGTCTTCTTTCGGCCGAAAAAAATTTCAACCGAAAAAGATGTTATCTAAAAAAAAATCTATCTGGCTAATATGGTACATGGCAGTCAATGCTTTTGTCACAGTACCATTTGATTTGACATCTAAAGGTTTGGCTGAAATAATTATTAGTTCGACCGAAAAATTGTCACTAGGAATTTTGGAGACCCGATTCTCACAAAAGTGTTACCCACCTTCATGATTTTACCTTCTAGCTTATGAGAGAGGCTCACACCTCCAAGGTTGCAAGAAATTTTGGTGTCAAAAGATATTTTCCAACCTATAAAGGTATGTGTACTAGCCTAGAATGCAAGAAGATGTAGCACGATATATTAGAGGATTTATACTTTGTTGTATGAGTAAGCCTAATAATAGGAAGAAATGTCTATACCATCCCTAACCTATACCCACTCGACCTTGGGAAATCATTTCCATGGATTTTTTGGGAGGTTTATCAACAAATAGGAAGGGACATGACTATCTATTTGGAAAATGTTACATAAATATGAAGAAGTGAATGTGGAGAATCTCAAACTCTACCAGCCTTCCAATTTGGATTAGGAGGAGTAGGTCCTACCTTCCACAGATTACTTGGTACCATATGCTTAAGAAAAGTTGGAAGAGGACATAGTTTTGCAAAAGTGGTCTAGAAATACAAGATAGGGGCAGCATTACCTTTGGAATATTAGGATGTAAGGACAACTTCCAGGAAAAGAAAAGTGGCATTCTAGGGAGAAGGTAGAGGAATTTAAATTTCTTCACCTCAGTCAATAAATATTATGGGGAACAAAATCCTCCCTAAGTGGGGAGGTACGATCTAGATTGGATCATTATCTTATTTTTCATCTATCTTGATGCTTTAAGAGTGGAAAACAAATTGGATGGATCAACTTGTAAGGTCATTTTAACAACAAGTCCCAATTTGTAAAATTAAGGTCAGAAATCGTTCAAACTATTCTAGAGCCATTTTGAGGAATCAAACAACCTCTTTTCTATAGCTACTTACTAATTTCATACCAATATTCCATTTTATACACTTTGATATCGTCAATATTGTGCCAAATTCCTTAATAAGAGTTTGCATGCCAAAGTTATGCTTCTCGCAAGTTGAGCTCCCTTCTTGACCACCATGGTATAAGAGGATGCCACGCCATCCCTTGTTACTCACGCATAGAAGGCTATCAGGCTATGTTAAATAGTGGTTCAGAAGGAGGATAAAGGGTTCCATTATTTAACATTGTATTTGTTCCATAGTTGAGGAGAGCACCTACGAGTAGTATTTTGAGAGAATAATAGAGGAGAGAATTTTTAGCATCCAAATAGGCCACAGTGTCAAGGGAAACTCCATAGAGAGTGCCTATTTGTTTGTAATTGCATTTTACGAAAAGAGAGTGGAGTGGCCTCACCTTCCAGCTAAATTTTCTCTAGTAATGGGTTTCCTAGGTTATATATTTTCTTTATTTGTGGATGGTGTGCGAGTATTTATTTCTATCCTCTATTTTTCACATTTCATATATTTCATACCTTTTAAGTAGAAAACCAATAATTAAAGAATATGAGATCTAAAGGAAATTAACCTTCAAAGTGAACATTTCAGTATTTTTTTAGATCTATTGTGATGAACTGTCCAACGAAATATCCATGGTAGTTTACAGATCAAAATGTGTATATTTATTTTTAAAAATGTGCAATTCCATTCTATTAATTTCTCTTATTTGAAGTAACTTGAAATTACGGGACTTGCATTTCAAATGATTTCTAATATAAACTAACGTATTTATTAAAGTATTTTCAATATTGTTCAAACTCTCGTGTGAATAAAAATACACCATTGTGTTCCACTACCTTCATTTTTCACCAATACTTAGAAAAATTTCAAAGCATTTATATTGTGGGTCTAAGGCACTTGCATGATTCACATGTTTATCACTGTGACCCCTCCATCCGACTGATTCCTCATACTTAGGCAATTTATTATAATTCATTGTGCTCTACAAGACGTTATGATTATTCTCTACCATTCTTCATTATCTCTACAATGTATCAACACTTAGTTGGTTTTTTATGATTTACCTGGGGTAATGGTAATATCATGATTCTTCAATACATACCCCCCTCTGTCCGACTGATTCATTCTTATACTTAGTTATTTTCTCGAAATCTCGCCATGGATCCATGGGTCCACGATAATTTCATAATTTCTCGGCATACTCTCGATTCCTCTCCCCCATCCATTCTCATATTCCACCCTCCTTATTCTTTGTCACCCCATGGTAATCCAAGTCTTATCTTTTCACTCTCCCCGGAGTACACTTAATGCAAATCTCATAGAAAATAACAAATGGTTAAGAATTAAAAGGTTTTTATTGATGATGATCTTCTCGAGACAATCCTTCATTAATTCTAAATTTACTTTGTATTAACGATCTTTTGAATCAAGAGATATGAAGTATTTCATCATAAAAAAGGGTTTACTTTGGTAATAATGCTTTGAAAATAATTATACATTAATCTGCCAACTTGATTAATCATGACAAATAGGATAAAGGAAAATTTATTTGAGAATACCATAAACTCATTTGGATGAGAAGATCAAAGGTTTCAGTGGTCAAGAGCATACAATTATTACTCATGATTGTCACCTCCAGAGAGGAGTTCAAATCATATTTGGATGCCATGAATTGATCTGGAAGGCTGTGTTCCATAGGTCAGTGATTCCAAAGAGTTGATGTCATGGTGCATCCACAAATTTGATAAGAACTAGAGAATAATCCAATTACAAGGAGAGTTCCCTATTCCTTTAGCACCTTCGATCTTCAACATAATGCTAAAAATCCTAGAGCTAACAATTTCTTTCAAAGGGGATGAAGCTAAATATTTTTTGAAGGAAAGAGATGGTGGATTGGAGCTCCTATGAGAATATTTTGAAGACCCAACAATTATTCTAGAAGACCTATCAAGAATCCAGTTTAGTTTGTTGAAAAACTGTTATCGATAAATGGCATGGTTGTTCACCAGAGTAGCCGGACAATAATCTATAACTATTATTCCCCAACTGGATCTATATATCTTGTATTTTTCTATCCATGAAAAATCAATATTTGATTGGGAGAAGATCATCTCTAGTAAATTATATTTTCAGTTAGAAAATTTAAGAAAGAACAAGAGATTCTATATGTCTTTGTACATGATATTTTCCATAATATAATGTCATGTTTTCAAAGGACTTCATTTATCAAAACAAGACAATTGTAAAATTGACCCTACTCAAATGTGGTATCCTTCCTTATGGAAGAAAAAGGCTATGTATCATTTTTATGAGGTACACAATTCATTCATTTCCACTTTCAAAAAAATTATTTAAGGACAAAAAACATGAAGATTGTGTTTAGAAGAAACAATGTTCGTGAACAAGAGAGGGAGCTTTGAAGAAATGAAGCATTTTAGTATCATTAGGATTTATTGTTCCCATGAAAAAACCTTGTATCTATCATATTATGTTTCAGATAAGATGTTTGTTGTGGAAGGATAAAAGCATTATAAATTATGGGCCCATTTATTTCATGAAAAGAGGAAAAAGCAATGTATTCCTTTGCCATGGAAAATTGGAGAGACAATGTTGAAAAGCATTGTAAATATTAATGAATTTTCAGTCCAATTTGATCAGTTTAATTTGAAAATAGAAGATGAAGTCAAAGGGTTTGACCCAAACAAAATATATATGTGGGATACAATGTCTCATTTTCTAGTACATTCTTATTCAGAGAAGAAGAGGGAGATATCCAAAACCCGCAGGCTTTGTCTATTGATAAAAAACAAGACGATATTGAAACTCTTGTTAGAAACACTAATCAATATAGACATATCCTGAAAGTACTGGCGATATTTCCCAACATCATTTCAAAATATGATTGAGGTTCGATTACATCCAAAAACCGCCACTTTGGTGGATAAAACCTATATTTGACAACTAAGTTACCTCGACCGAGAACGAAATTTAGATTTTTGGCCTAAGAAATGGGTCACGGTTTGGATGCTTTCCAAGAGTTGGATGACTCAAGGAGGCATGCAAAAAACAACTAGACCTTAGCCTTCGACACTTCATGGGTATCCCCCCACCTTATGGTGTAGGTATTCTTGATTTAGAGGATTTTGGTTCCCTATTTCACAACTTCTAAGTTTCAATAAAGAATAATAACAAGGATTTATTTAGATACCTATCCTCGATACCTTAACTTAGACTAAAAATTTATTTTGTGCTCCTCCTATGGGGGTTAAAGATGAGTTGCTTAATTGTTGTTTTTAGGATTCAAAATGGGTTCTGAGGTTGGGGTCATGGGCCAAGCACATTGATTAAAATGGTGTGGAATATTTCCAAAGATATATGTCGTCTTTATAATTCTCTAATATCACTTATGGGTGTGGGGAGAACAACATATATGACTCCAAGTATATGATAGAAATTTTGTGTGTGGTGAGGTGCTTTTGTGTGCAAGAAGTGATGGTGTGAAATGATTTTCAATAAGTTAGTGATCAAAATTTCAACAAGTGACATCGCTTGGTCCTTTACAAATCTTGTGTATCTCTAACTTACTAAATTCCAAAACAATCCTTACAAAATTTTAAAAGCCCAAGATCACTAGCATGGTGGACATGTGGGTCCTTAATCTTGATCCTTTAATCCTCCTACAATGTTATCTAATCTAATAAAGAATTGAATATATCCCTAGATTGTAGATATGTGGGCATGTATTGGCCCTTACAAATACTTAAAAACTTCTAGGTTTTTTTCCTTTAAAAAATTGAAACTATCCTAAGATTGCAAACATCTGGGCATGTATGGGCCCTTACAAATCTTTTAAGGTTGTGTTTCAACAAAAAAAACTAAGAGATATTGGCCTCTCTTAATTGATTGATTAAATTATAAAAGGCGATGAATATTTATGATGCAGGAGCATCGTCATCAATCTTAAAGAGGTCGAGTGGAGGACAACTCAACATCCAAGGGGCATGTTTCAAATCAATTTTAAATTCCAAAGGAGGGCGCAATATCTTAAAATTTTGAAAACATTGTAATTAAATCCCTTTTAAATGTTTTGAGGCTAGATCCATTGTAAACAATCATAGGAGATCGTATTTTATTTAATTCCTAAAGGATTGTACAGATATGGAGCATCAGCTCGTATCTAAATGTAATGGCCATTTATTGTAATAATACTTAGTAGATAGTTGTTTTAATTATGATATGATAGCACTAAGGTAGTCGGTAGGAAGGCTGGAGAAGCCACTCCACGTATAAGTATATGTATTTTGTGCCTAAATGTTGTTGTTGATCATTATCTTAGAGAGTTTCTTAAGATCAATGTAAGAAGTTGTTGAAGAGAACACTGGGGGAGCGTATGAATCCATGTATATATTTTTTGAATGAATTTAATAGAGAAGGTTTTCTTCCAAATGTATGGTGTTACTTATTTCTAAGTTTTATGGAGTGAATGTCATGTTCTTTGTTTTATTTTTTTTATGTTCTTGAGAATTCATTTCATAGTTAGATGTGTAAACTGTAATGTTTCTATAAGTTTCATGTGTTTTCTCTTCTAAGAGTTCTGGTGAAAGGAGTGCATAGTTCCCATAAGAAGTGCAAAGGTTGAGTCAATATTGGCTTGGAAGCTCAGAAGAGGTAGCATGAAACTTTGTAGAGGAAGTGCAAGGAGTGCATAGTTTCTCAGTGGAGCAAAACGTTTAAAGAAGACCTGTGCAAGGAGTGCATCGGGCCAATACTTAGTAGAAGTGTTGAGGAAGACACAGAGAAGACAAATGGAAGGAGTGAATAAGGGAGGTTTTTGAAAAAATATCTAAGTCCAAAACTCTTCAGAAGTTCAAGGATGCAAGGAGCACATCAGAGGTTCGAAATACCTCAAGGATCAAAGCATAGAAAGGATAGCATCAAAATCCTTAAGGAAGAGGTAGTTTCATGGTTTTAATAGACCAATAGATGAGATTCATTTCAGGAGGGTCCAAGGTCTCTTGTCACTGTCCAATCGAGATAAGTAGTGCGGGGTTTAACAATGTAAGTCGTCAATACTTCGCATTCGGGAGAAATTGTTTATTGAGCTCAGAGGAGGAGATATCAGGGATTGAAATCCAAGATACGAGATCCGTTCAAGAAATTTAGGAGAGATGACAGTCGTCAGATCCAGAGGAGTTGCACAAGGGTTAACCTTTGAATTACTTTGGACTTCATGCATTCAGGATATTTGGAGTGTGGATAAATTGAGATCCCCAAAGGCCCTAAGGCCAAAGCAAATCATGGACGTCCATTCCCAAGGACACGTGTCAACAAATCATCAGATTCACTAAACCAGGAGTAGGAGAGAATATCGAGAAGAAGATTTCAATCTCTCTAGAGTCTGAAAGTTTGGATTTGATGTGAAATGTTGATCAAAAGAGGACATGTGGCAGAAGATCTGAAGGTCTGAAGAACCAGTACTCAAGAGGAAGGTAGAAAAAGGTTTCTGGGGGCAAGGATTTTCTAAGTCCCGAAGGTCAGGATTCATCCTAGCCATTGATCAGAGGGGGACGCGTGGAGGAAAGAGAAGTCCTTCATGTGTTCCAACGTTCAGGAGGAAAAAGGGTTCATACTGAGTGAATGCCTGAACTCGGAAGCCCAGAGAAAATCCAAGTTTTCCATCGGTCAAAGTGTGGTAGTCGTTGATCTGAGTCATCCATAAGTTCACAAGTCTGGTGCTCCAGAGGTTTTACAGCATTGGACACCCAGGACTCCAAAAGCCCAGAAGCCCGAAGTGAATCATACTTGTTCGCCAACAAAAAGGTGTGATCCATTGATTTCTTGTGGTGTATATGTTCATTGGTCTGGCGCTACGATAGAATTGTAGAGAGGTGTCATGAAGAACCCCCGAAGCCCAAATCAATGAAGCTCGTATTAGTCATTGATCTGGTAAGAGAGTAGGAGCCATCCAATCTACTTCAGAGTTCAAATATATAGGGAGCACACTTTGTTGGAATGGTTAGACTTGTCGAAGCCCAATTCCATGAATTTGATCCCCATCGTTGATTTGTGTGGATGCTATGAATCATTAATTTTTGTTGTGATTCGACATTTTGTCACTTCGTTGTTTGGAAGAATTGGAATGTTAGTTTGTTGAGACTCTCAAAGATTGATAACCCCAAAGTCCCAAATTCTATGGAGGAAAATGTTTTAGCACGTGGTTTTATCCCACGATTCCTAGGGATGCTCTGTTGGTGCTCGGGGACCCCCGAAAAGAAAAATTTTCATTCAGAAAAGAAGTTTTAGGACCTATGTAATGCATTTGAGGGATCAAAGAGAGTCTGCGAGCTGATTCAACTACCGAAGACAACCATCCTTAGAACAGGAGGTCGCGTGGACCCTAAGAGAGGGTGGTTTCTACATCAAGTGGTATCAGAGCCTAGAATAAGCTATGTAAGAGAAGAAGACAACTTGGAACCATGCCACCAAGAAGACGTAGGAAGAGACCTGTGGAAAATCCATCCATGGAACAGGAAATGACAAATCCGTGCAAGATTGGTTTCCATGCAGACAATGCAAAAAAGAGAATCTGATGATGGTGACATTAGCAAGGTGAGAGTGAAAAAAATGGAAGTAGGAGGAGCTGCAGGAGAATAGAAAGAAGAGGAGACCTGCATAGTTGTGAGCCAAATAAATGTCCCAGAGGAGAATTCATATTCAACACTAATTCAATGGGAGAAGGAATTAGAGATGCTGGAAGAATGGTTAAACCATCCAAAGGTAGAATAGTATTGCTAGAGGAATGCAGTCATGAAGGATAACAAAGGGGACCTTCAGGAAAATAAAGGTCATGAAGAAATAAAGGAGAAGGATGAGCAACCAATGGGTAGCAACAATATAAAACTGCAACAAAGTGATTATCAGGAGAGTGAGAAAGAGTTGTAGAGAAAGAACTTGTCAAAGGATAAGATGGAAAAGGAGCATATGGAATTGATAGGGTTGATAGAGAGGCTAGCCAAGGAGACCAAAGAAGAATGCAGTGGTAAAGTAGGTGAAGCCCTGCAATATCTGATTTTGAGACCCGGATAAAATCCTGCAACAACAAGAGAACATGAAAAACAACATGAATAACAACAAGGGAAAGAAGCAAGGAGACAATTCCAAGTTAAGATTTGGGACCCAGGAGCACTTCAACTATAGTAGCAACAGGGCCATGAGAAGGAGCTCATGTTTTACTCAACCAAGGAGTATTATGGAGGAGCATCTTCATTAGTCTTGAAGAGGCCGAGTGGAGGACAAATCAACACCCAGTGTGCTCGTTTCAAATTAGTTTTGAATTCCAAAGGAGGGTGCATCATCTTGAAATTTTGAAAATCTTGTAATTAAATCCTTTTTAAATTTTTTGAGGCTAGATCCATTGTAAAAGATCATAGGAGATTGTATTTTATTTAATTCCTGAACGATTGTACAAATATGGAGCATTAGATCATATCTGAATGTAATGGCCATTTATTGTAATAAGCCTTAGTAGATAGGTGTTTTAATTGTGATATGATAGCATTAAGGTAGTCGGTAAGAAGGCTCGAGTAGCCACTCCATGTATAAGTGTATGTATTTTGTGCCCAAATGAGGTTGTTGATCATTATCTTAGAGAGTTGTTGAAGATTAGTGTAATAAGATGTTGAAGAGAACAGAGGAGGACTTTATGAATCCATGTATATGTTTTCTAAATGAATATAATAGAGAAGGTTTTCTTCCAAATGTATGGTGTTACTTATTTATGATTTTTACAGAGTGAATGTCATTTTATCTGTTTTATTTGTTTTATGTGCTTGAGAATGCATTTCACAGTTAGATGTGTAAATTGTAATGTTGTTATAAGTTTCAATTTTTTTTCTCTTCTTAAAGTTCTTGTGCAAGGAGTGCATAGTTTCCACAAGGAGTGCGAAGACCGAGTCAAGATTGACTCGGAAGCTCAGAAGAGGAGCATGAAACTTTGTAGAGGAAGTGAAAGGATTTCATAGTTTCTCAGTGGAGAGAAAAGTGTAAAGAAGACAAGTGCAATGAGTGTGTCGGGCCAACACAGAGAAGACAAATGAAAGGAGTGCATAAGGGAGGTTTTTGAAAAACTATCTATGTCCAAAACTCTTCAAAATTTCAAGGATGTAAGGACTGTGCCAAAGGTTCTAAATACCTCAAGGATCAAAGCTCAGAAAGGATAGCATCCAAATCCTAAAGGAACAGGGAGTTTCTTGGTTTTAAGAGACCAACAGACAAGATTCGTTTCAGGAGGATCAAGGATCTCTCACCATCATCCGATCGGGAGAAGTAGGGTGATGTTTAACCCTATAATTCATCAAGACTTCATGTTTGATAAATCATGTGTCAAGCTGAGAGGAGGAGATATCGGGGATTGAAATCAAAATGGATGAGATCCATTTGGGAAATATCAGGAGAGTTGATAGCCTTCAGATCTAGAGGAGTTGCACAAGGGTTAACCTTTGAAGTCTTTCAGACTTTGTGCATTCATGAGATTTGGAGTGTGGAGGAATCGAATTCCCCAAAGGCTCAAAGGCCAGAGGAAATTACAACTGTCCATTCCCAAGGAAACGCATCAATAGATCATTGGATTCACTAAACCAAGAGTCTAGGAGAAGAGCGAGAAGAAGATTTTGATCCCTCTGGAGTCCCTAAGTCCATAGTCGATCTAAACCATCAATTGGAAGAGGACACATGGAAGAAGATAAGGAGGCCCAGAGAACTAGTACCCCAGAGTAAGGTAGAAAAAGGTTTTTGGGGGTGAGGATTTACGAAGTCTCCAAGGTCAGGATTCATCCTAGCCATCGATCATAGGGGGACACGTGAAGGAAGGAGAAATCCTTTGGTGTTATGAAATTTGGGAGAAACAAGAGGTCATGCTGAGTGATTTCCCAAACTCCCGAAGCCTGGAGAAAATCTAGGCCATCCATCGGTCAAAGTGTGGTAGCCATTGATTTGAGTCCTCCGTGAGTTTGCAATTCTAACGTTCTGAAGGTTTTACAATGTTGGACACCCAGGAATCCCAAAGTGAATCATGGTCATTTTCCAACAAAAATATCTGATTCGTTGATTTCCTGTGGTGTGTATGTTCATTGGTCCGATGCTCCAGTAGAATTGTAGAGAGGTGTCGTGAAGAACCCTCGAAGCCTGAATCAGTGAAGCTTGTATCAGTTGTTGATCTGTAAGAGAGTAGGATTTGTCTGATATACTTTGGAGTTTGAATCTTCATGGATCATGCTGTGTTGGAACGGTTAGACTCGTCGAAGCCCAATTTCAGAAATTTGATCCCCATCGTTAATTGGTACGAAGGTTGTGAACCATTAATCTCTATTGTGATTTGATGGTCCGTCACTTCATTGTTTGGAAGGATTGGATTGCTATTTTGTCGAGATTCCTGAAGTTGGATAGCCCCAAAGTCCTGAATTCTATTGACATAATTGTTTTAGCCTATGGTTTTATCACATGGTTCCCAAGGAGGCTCTTCTGGTGCTCGGGAACCCCTGAAAATAAACTTTTTCATTCAGAAAAGAAGTTTTAGGAACTATGTAACGAATTTGAGGGCTCAGAGAGAGCTTGCGATATGATTCATCTCCAAAAGACAACGATCCTTAGACTGGTAAGTCACATGGACCCTGAGATAAGGTGGGGTCTACATCAAGTGGTATCAGAGCTTGAAATAATCTTTGTAAGAGAAGAATATAGCTTGGAACCATGTCACCCAGAAGATGTGGGGAGAGACTGTGGCAAATCCATCCATGGAATAGGAAATGAGGCAACTCTGTGCGAGATTGGATTCCATGGAGACAGCGCAGAGAAGAGAACCTAATGTTGGTGACATCAGCAAGGCCAAGAGTGAATAAATGGTAGTAGGAGGAGCTCAAGAGAAGAGAAGGAAGAGGCAGAATGCATAGTTGTGATCTAGAGAAATTTCCCAGAGGAGTATTCATATTCATCACTCATTCAATGGGATAAGGAATTAGAGATGTTGGAATAATGGTTAAACCATACAAAGTTAGAAGAAAATCACCAGACAAATGCAGTCATGAAGGATAGCAAAGGGTACCTTCATGAAAGAAACGTTCCTAAAGAAACAAAGGATAAGGATGAGAAACCAATGGGTAGTAGTAGTAGAAACCTGCAACAAAGTGATTATCATTAGAGTGATAGAGTTGAAGATAAATAACCTCTCAAAGGATGAGATGGTTAGGGAGCATATGGAGTTGAGAGGATTGATAGAAAGGTCAGCCAAGGAGACCAGAGAAGAATGTCGTGGTAAAGTAGGTGAAGCCCTGCAATGTGTGATTTGGAGACCAGATGAAAATTTCACAACAACATGAGAACGAGAACAACAATAGGAACAACAACAAGGGAAAGAACCAAGGAGACAATTACAAGTTAAGGTTTGGGACCTATGAGGACTTCAACTGTAGCAGCAATAGGACCATGAGAAAGAGCTCATGCTTTTCTCAACCAAGGAGTATGATGTAGGAGCATCATAATCAATATTGGAGAGGCCGAGTGGATGACAACTCAACACCCAACGCACGCATTTCAAATCCATTTTAAATTCCAAAGGAGGGTGCATTATCTTAAAATTTTGAAAATCTTGTAATTAAATCCCTTTTAAATGTTTTGAGGCTAGATCCATTGTAAACGATCACAGGAGATCGCATTTTATTTAATTCCTGAAGGATTGTATAGATATGCAACATTAGCTCGTATCTTAATGTAATGGACATTTATTGTAACAATCCTTAGTATATAGGTGTTTTAAATGTGATATGATAGCAAGTCGGTAGGAAGGCTCGAGATGTCACCCCATGTATAAGTATATGTTTTTTGTGCCCAAATGAGGTTGTAGATCATTATATTAGAGAGTTGTTGAAGATCAGTGTAATAATTTGTTGAAGAGAACAATGGAGTACTATATGAATCCATGTATATATTTTCTGAATGAATATAACAGAGAAGGTTTGCTTCCAAATGTATGTTGTTACTTATGTTTGATTTTTATGGAGTGAATGTCATGTTCTCTATTTTATTTGTTTTATGTTTTTGAGAATGCATTTCATAGTTAGATGTGTAAATTGTAATGTTTCTATAAGTTTCATTTTTTTTTCTCTTCTAAGAGTTTTGATGCAAGGAGTGCATAGTGACCACAAGGAATACGAAGGTTGAGTCAAGATTGAATCAGAAGCTCAGAAGAGGTAGCATGAAACTTTGTAGACGAAGTGCAAGGAGTGCACAGTTTCTCAATGGAGAGAAACGTTTAAAGAAGACCCATGCAAGGAGTGTGTCAGGACAACACTTAGTTGAACTGTTGAGGAGGTAACAGAGAAGACGAAAGCAAGGAGTGTGTAAGGGAGGATTTTGAAAAATAATCTAAGTCCAAAACTCTTCATAAGTTCAAGGATGCAAGGATTGCGCCAGAGGTTCGAAATACCTCAAGGATCAAATCTCATAAAGGATAGCATCAAAATACTTAAGGAAGAGGGATTTACTTGGTTTTAAGAGACCAAGGGATGAGATTCATTTCGGGAGGATCTAGGATCTCTCATCACCATCCAATTGAGAAAAGTAGCACAAGGTTTAACCCTGTAAGTCATCAATACTTCGTGTTCGGAAGAAATCACATGTTGAGCTCAGAGGAGGAGATATCAGGGATTGAAATCCAATGGGTGATATCCATTCGGGAAATTTTAGGAGAGATGGCAGTCATTGAATCCAAAGGAGTTGAGCAAGGGTTACCCTTTGAAGTCCTTTGGACTTCATGCATTCGGGCGATTTGGAGTGTGTAGGAATCAAGATCTCGAAAGGCCCAAAGTCTGGAGAAAATTGTGGTTGTCCATTCCCAGGGATACACGTCAACAAATCGTTGGATTCGCTAAACCAAGAGTCTGAGATAATAGCGAGAATAATAATTCGATCTCTCTAGAGTCTCGAAGTCTGAAGTTGATCTAAATCCTCAATCAGAAGAAGACACGTGGAATAATATCTGGAGGTCTAGAGAATCAATACTCTAGAGTAAGGTAGAAAAAGGCTTCTAGCGGTGAGGATTTCCAAAGTCCCAAAGGTCGGGATTCATCCTAGCCATCAATCATAGGGGGACACATGGAGGAAGGAGTAGTCCTTCAGTGTTCCGGCGTTTGGGAGGAACAAGGGTTCATGCTGAGTGAATGCATAAAATCCTGAAGCCTAGAGAAAATCCAGGTCATCCATCAATCAAAGTGTGGTAGTCATTGTTCTGATTCCTTCGTGAGTTCACAAGACCTGCGCTCCAGAGGTTTTATAGTGTTGGACACCCAAGACTCTCGAAGCCTGGAATCCCGAAGTTAATCGTGGTAAGTCTCCAATATAAAAGTGTGACCCATTGATTTCCTGTGGTGTGTATGTTCATCGGTCTGGTTCTAATCGTGGTCAGTCTCCAATAGAAAAGTGTGACCCGTTGATTTACTATGGTGTGTATGTTCATCAGTCCAATGCACCATAAGAATTGTGGAAAGGTGTCATGAATAACCCCTAAAGCGCAAATCAATGAAACTAGCATCAACTGTTGATTTGGTAAGAGATTAGGAGTCGTACGATGTACTTCAGAGTTCGACTCTATAGGGAGCACGCTGTGTTGGAATGGTTAGACTTGCCGAAGCCCAATTTCACAAATTTGATCTCCGTCGTTGATTGGTGTGGATGTTGTAAATCATTGATCTCTATTGTGTTTCGATGCTCCATCACTTTGGTGTTCACAAGGATTGGAATGTTAGTCTGTTGAGACTCCTGAATATGGATAGCCCCGAAGTCCTGAATTTTGTTTACGTAAGTTTTTTAGCCGGTGGTTTTAGACCATAGTTCCCAAGGAGGCTCTTTTGGTGCTCGGGGACCCCGAAAAGAAAAATTTTCATTCGAAAAAGAATTTTTAGGACCTGTGTAACAAATTTGAGGGCTCATAGAGAACCTACAAGTTGATTTAGCTGCTGAAGTCAATGATCCTTAGACTGTGAGGTCGCATCGACTCTAGGAGAGGGTGGGGTCTTCATCAAGTCGTATCAGATCCCAAAATAAGATCTATAAGAGAAGAATAAAACTTGGAACCATGCCACCCAGAAGATGCAGGCAGAGACCTGTGGAAAATCCAACCATGGAACGGGAAATGAGGCAACTCCATGCAATATTGGATTCCATGGAAATAGCAGAGAGAAGATAACCTGATGCTGGTGACATCAACAAGGCCGAGAGTGATGAAATAGAACTAGAAGGAGTTGGAGGAGAAGAGAAGGAAGAGGAGTCCTGCGTAGTTGTGAGCCAGAGAAATGTCCCAAAGGAGCATTCAGATTTAGCACTCATTCAGATAAACCATCCAAAGGTAGAAGAATATTACCAGAGGAATGCAGTCATGAAGGATAGCAAATGGGACCTTCAGGAAAGAAAAGGTAATGAAGAAATAAAGGAGAAGGATGAGAAACCAAATGGTAGCAACAGTAGAAACCTACTACAAAGTGATTACCAGGAGAGTGATAGAGACTTGCAGAGAAAGAACCTGTCAAAGGATGAGATGGAAAAGGAGCATATGGAGTTGAGAGGGTTGATAGAAAATTCATCCAAGGAGACCAGAGAATAAAGAAGTGGTAAAGTAAGTGAAGCCTTGTAATGTTTGATTTGGACACCAGGAGAAAATCCTACAACAAAAGGAGAATAGGAACAACAACAAGGGAAAGAAGCAAGGAGAAAATTCCAGTTTAAGGTTTGGGACCTAGGAGGACTTCAAGTGTAGCAACAATAGGGCCATGAGAAAGAGATCATGTTTTTCTTAGCTGAGGAGTATGATGCAGGATCATCATCATCAATATTGAAGAGGCCGACTGAAGGACATCTTAGCACCTAGCTTGTGCGTTTCAAATCTGTTTTAAATTCCAAAGGAGAGCGCATCATCTTAAAATTTTGAAAATATTGTAATTAAATCCATTTTAAATGTTTTGAGGCTAGATCCATTGTAAAAGATCATAGGAGATCATATTTTATTTAATTCTTGAAGGATTGTACATATATGGAGCATTAGCTTGTATCTGAATGTAATGGCCATTTATTGTAATAAGGCTTAGTAGATAGGTGTTTTAATTGTGACATGATAGCACTAATGTAATCAGTAGGAAGGTTCGAGAAGCCACTCCATGTATAAGTATATCTCTTATGTTCCCAAATGAGGTTGTTGCTCATTATCTTAGAGAGAGTTTGAAGATCAGTGTAAGAAGTTGTTGAAGAGAACAATTGAGGACTATATGAATCCATGTATATATTTTATGAATGAATATAATGTAGAAGTTTTTCTTCCAAATGTATGGTGTTACTTATTTTTTCGTTTTATGGAGTGAATTCCATATTCTTTGTTTTATTTGTTTTATATTCTTGAGAATTCCTTTCATAGTTATATGTGTAAATTGTAATGTTGTTATAAGTTTCATTTGTTTTCTCTTCTGAGATTTCTCGTGAAAGGAGTGCATAGTTCACCTGAGGAGTGCGAAGTTCGAGTCAAGATTGACTCAGAATATTAGACGAGGTAGTGTGAAACTTTTCAGAGGAAGTGCAAGGAGTGCACAGTTTCTCAGTGGAGAGAAAAGTTTAAAGAAGACCCATGCAAGGAGTGTGTCGGGCCAACACTTACTCGGAGTGTTGAGGAAGTCACAGAGAAGAAGAATGCAAGGATTGTGTAAGGGATGTTTTTTCAAAAATCTCTAAGTCCAAAAATCTTCAGAAGTTCAAGGATGCAAGGAGTGCGCCAGAGGTTCGAAATACCTCAAGGATCAAAGATCATAAATGATAGAATCAAACTCCTTGAGGAAGAGCATGTTTCTTGGTTTTAGAAGACCAACGAATGAGATTCATTTCAGGAGGATCCAAGATCTCTCGTCACCGTTCGATCGAGAAAATTAGTGTGGGGTTTAACCTTATAATTCTTCAATACTTCACGTTAGGAGAAATCACGTGTCAATCTCAGAGGAGGAGAGATCAAGGATTGAAATCCAATGGACGAGATTCGTTCATAAAATTTCAGGAGACTTGATAGCCATCAGATACAAAGGAGTTGTGAAAGGGTAAACCTTTGAAGTCCTTCAGGATTCACGCATTCATAAGATTTGGAGTGTGGAGGAATCGTGATCCCCGAAGGCTGGAGAAAATCACGGTCATCCATTCCCAAGGACATGCGTCAGTAGATTGTCAAATTCACTAAACCAGGATTCTGAGAGAATAGCGAGAAGAAGAGTTTGTTATCTCCAAAGTCCAATACTATGGAGTTAATCTAAACCATCAGTTAGAACAGGACACGTGGCAGAAGATATGAAGGTCTGAAGAACTAGTACTCTGGAGGAAGGTAGAAAAATGTTTCTGGGGGTGAGGATTTTTGAAGTCCTAAAGGTTGGGATTCATCCTAGTCGTCGATAGGAGGGGGACATGTGGAGAAAGGAGCAATCCTTTGGTGTTCCAGTGTTCGGGAGGAACAAGGGTCCATGTTGAGTCAATTCCCAAACTCCTGAAGACCGGATTAAATCCAGGCCATCTATCGGTGAAGGTGTGGTAGTTGTTGATCTGATTCCTCTGCGAGTTTGCAAGTCTGATGCTCTAGAAGTTTTATAGTGTTATACACCCGAGACTTCTGAAGCCCAAAATATTGAAGTGAAAAATGGTATTTCACCAACAAAAAGGTGTGAGTCATTGATTTCATGTGGTGTGTATGTTTGTCGATTCGATACTCTGGGAGAATTGTGGAGAGGTGTCATGAAGAACCCCTTAAGCCTGAATTAGCGAAGCTCATATAATTCGTTGATATGGTAAGAGAGTAGGAGATGTCCAATCTACTACAGAGTTCATATCTCCAAAAATCATGTTGTGTTGGAATGGTTAGACTCACCGAAGTCCAATTTCATGAATTTGATCCCTACTGTTGATTGGTGCGGATGCTATGAACCATTGATCTATCTTGTGGTTCGACACTCCGTCACTTCAATGTTTGGAAGGATTGGAATGTTAGTCTATCAAGACTCCCGAAGATGGATAGCCCTGAGGTCCCGAATTTTGTGGATGTAAGTGTTTTAGCCCACGGTTTTATCCCACGGTTCCCAGGGAGGCTCTGTTGGTGCTCGGGGACCCCCGAAAATAAAGCTTTGTATTCAAAAAAGAATTTTTAGGACATGTGTAACGAATTTGAGGGCTCAAAGCGAGCATGTGAGCTAATTCATCTCTCGAAGTCAATAATACTTAGATCAAGAGGTCACGTGGACCCTGGGAGAGGGTGGGTTTTGCATCAAGTGGTATCAGAGCCCGAAATAATCTCCATAAGAGAAGAAGACAACTTGTAACCATTCTTCCTAGAAGAAGTGGGGAGAGACCTATGAAAAATCCATCCATGGAACGATAAATGAGGAAAATTTGTGTGAGATTGGCTGCCATGGAGATAACATAGAGAAGAGAACCTGATGTTGGGGACATCAGCAAGGCCAAGAGTGAAGAAATGGAATTAGGAGGAGCTATAGGACAAGAGAAGGGAGAGGAGTCATGCATAGTTGTGAGTCAAAGAAATGTCCCAGATGAACATTCAGATTCAACACTCATTCAATGGGACAAGCAATTATATATGCTGGAAGAATGGTTAAACCATCCAAAGATAGAATAATATTGCCAAAGGAATGTAGTCATGAAGGATAACAAATGGGACCTTTGTGAAAGAAAAGGTCCTAAAGAAATAAAGGAGAAGGATGAGAAACCAATGGGTAGCATCTATAGAAACCTACAACAAAGTGATTATCATGAGAGTGAGAGAGTTGCAGAGAAAGAACCTGTTAAAGGATGAGATGGACAAGGATTATATGGAGTTGAGAGGGTTGATAGAAAGTTCAGCCAAAGAGATCAGAGAATAATGAAGTGGTAAAGTAGGTGAAGCCCTGCAATGTGTGATTTGGAGACCAAGAGAAAATCTTGAAACAACAGGAGAACAGGAACAAAAATAGGAACAACAATAAGGGAAAGAAGCAAGGAGACAATTCCAAGTTAGGGTTTGGGACCCAGGAGGACTTCAACTGTAGCAGCAATAGGGCCATGAGCAGGAGCTCATGTTTTTCTCAGCCGAGGAGTATGATGCAGGAGAATCATCATCAGTCTTGAAGAGGCTGAGTGGAGGACAACTCAACACCCAACGCACATGTTTCAAATTAGTTTTAAATTCCAAAGGAGGTTGCATCATCTTAAAATTTTGAAAATATTGTAATTAATGCATTTTTAAATGTTTTGAGGCTAGATCCATTGTAAATGATCTTAGGAGATCATATTTTATTTAATTCCTAAAGGATTTTACAGATATGGAGCATCATCTCTCATTTGAATGTAATGGCCATTTATTGTAATAAGCCTTAGTAGATAGGTGTTTTAATTGTGATATGATAGCACTGAGGTAGTTGGGAGGAAGGCTTGAGAATCCACTCCATGTATAAGTATATGTATTTTGTGCCCAAATTAGGTTGTTGATCATTATCTTAGAGAGTTGCTTAAGATCAATGTAATAAGTTGTTGAAGAGAGCAATGGAGGATTGTATGAATCCATGTATATATTTTCTGAATGAATATAACAAATAAGGTTTGTTTCCAAATGTATGGTGTTTCTTATTTTTGAGTTTTATGCAGTGAATTCCATGTTCTCTATTTTATTTGTTTTATGTGCTTGAGAATGCATTTCACAGTTAGATGTGTAAATTGTAATGTTGCTATAAGTTTCATTTGTTTTCTCTTCTGAGAGTTATGGTGCAAGGAGTGCATAGTTCCCGCAAGGAGTGTGAAGGTCGAGTCAAGATTGACTTAGAAGCTTAGAAGAGGTAGCGTGAAACATTGTAGAGGAAGTGAAAGGAGTACACATATACTTAGTGGAGATAAAAGTTTACAGAAGACCCGTGTAAGAAGTGCATCGGGCCAACACTTAGTCTAACTGTTGAGGAAGTCACAAAGAAGACGAACGAAAGGAGTTCATAAGGGAGTTTTTTTTTTTAAATATCTAAGTCCAAAACTCTTCATAATTTCAAGGATGCAAGGAGTGTGCTAGAGGTTCGAAATACCTCAAGGATCAAAGATCAAAAAGGATAGTGTCACAATCCTTAAATAAGAGGGAGTTTCTTTTTTTTAATATACCAAAGGACGAGATTCATTTCGAGGGGATCCAGGATCTGTCGTCACCATCTGATCAGGAGAAGTAGAGAGGGGTTTAACCCTATAAGTCGTAAATACTTTTCATTTGGAATAAATCGTGTGTCGAGCTCAGAGGAGGTGATATCGAGGATTGAAATCAACCAGACGATATCCTTTCGGAAAATTTTAGGAGAGTTGACAGTCGTCAGATACATGGGAGTTGTGAAAGGGTTAACCTTTGAAGTCCTTTAAACTTCACACATTAGGGATATTTGGAGTGTGAAGGAATCAGAATCCCCGAAGGCCAGAACAAATCATGGTCATCCATTCCCAAGGACATAATTCAATAGATCGTTGGATTTGCTAAACCAGTATTCTGAGAGAATAGAGAGAAGAAGAGTTTGATCTCTCTAGAGTCCTAAATTTCGGAGTTGATCCCAACCATTGATCAAAAGAGGACATGTGGCAGAATATCTAGAAGTCTGGAGAATTAGTACTCTGGAGGAATGTAGCAAAAGGCTTATGGGCGAGAGGATTTCCAAAGTCCTAAAGGTCAGGATTCATCTTAGCCATCGATCAGAGGGGGACACATGGAGGAAGGATCGGTCCTTTAGTGTTCCATTTTTCGGGAGGAGAAAGGGTTAATGTTGAGTGAATACCTGAACTCCCAAAGCTCGAAGAAAATCTAGGTCGTCCATCACTCAAAGTGTGGTAGTCGTTGATCTGAGTCCTCCACGAGTTTTCAAGTCTGATGCTGCTGAGGTTTTACAATATTGGACACCTGGGACTTCTGAACCTTGGAATCCCTTAGTGAATCTTGGCCATTCGCCAACAAAAAGGTGTGATCCATTGATTTCTTGTGGTGTGTATGTTCGTCGATCTGATGCTCTAGTAGAATTGTGGAGAGATGTCGTGAAGAATGCTCAAATCTTGAATTAGTAAAGCTTGTATCAACCATTTATTTGGTAAGAGAGTATGAGTTTTCTGATATACTTCATAGTTTGACTCTCCAGGGATCATGTTGTGTTGGAATGGTTAGACTTGCCAAAGTCCATTTTCACAAATTTGATACTCGTCATTGATTTGTGTAGATATTGTGAATCATTGATCTCTGTTGTGGTTCGACGCTCCGTCACTTCGGTGTTCAGAAGGATTGGAATGTTACTCTGTCGAGACTCCAGAAGATGGATAGCCCCGAAGTCCCTAATTTTGTGGAGGTAAGTGTTTTAGCCCACAGTTTTAGCCCATGGTTTCCAGGGAGGCTCTATTGGTGCTCGAGGACCCCCGAAAAGAAAATTTTGGATTCGAAAAGGAAGTTTTAGGACTTGTGTAATGAATTTGAGGGCTCAAAGAGAGCCTGGAAGTTGATTCAACTCCAGAAGTCAAGAGTCCTTAGACCAGTAGGTCGCACGAACCCTGGTAGAGGGTGTGGTCTACATCAATTTCTTAGGAGACACTTTTTCTAATTCCCCTAGATTGTTCAAAGGTTCAAGGGGAAGAGAATACTCAAAGATATCAAAATAGTCTCTTATTCTTGATTTAATGTGATGATTTGTAAAATAAAATATTTAATTATGAAGTTCAAATGTTTTACTAAGCCATCCATGTGGAAACAAGAAAAGGGAAATATGTTAAGGTTATTTTTATCCCTCTAAATGTCCATGTGTGGCTAAGTACCTATGCAAGAAAGAAATCAAACTCTAATTTTTATGGATTTACAAAGTGCTGAAAAATAGACCTAGCCTACTTGGTGAAATTGGGCTCAACAAGCCTTAAAATCAGTGGGAAAGAAGACTGTGTGTAGCTGCAAGTTGCGATAGTCGCGCACAATGTGTAGTCTGTGTGAAATGAAAATATAGATAGTGTGCGACCTGCACATTTGTTTTTCCCAAACCCGTGCAAACATAGAGAAATGGCGAGCTTGGAATTTAAATTGATCTCTCTTGATTAGAGGCCCAATTATTGCATTTGAGGGTTGGACTAGGCCGATTTTGATCCCTGCAAACACAAATAAGTTAGAAAGAATTATCTAATAGTTTAATTGGGGAGGAATTTGATCCACATCCCCAATATGGTTGCCAATCTATTGTGCTTGTTTGAGCACTGGAGTGAGAAAAAACAAGAAGGTTAATTTCCTTGTTAGGCTAGCAAGTCAAAACATAAATGAGATATTTTATTAGTGGTAGAGATAATTTTAAGGATGAAAATTTATATTAAAATGTAAAAACCTGGGCTTATCTTACTAGTCCTTAATATACAAAATGTAAAATGTTTGGCTATACTTTTCTAAAAATATTCAAATTTCTAAGGATTTTATCTAGTTTATATAAACTTTTGGCGATTTTTAAGGTAAAATATTTTTATTCTATGAAATTTGGGCAAATCATTTTTAGAAAAAAATGGAAATTGATGAATATTCTTTTTGGAAAACCATGGAAAATTAGCTTGTTTGCGAATTTTATCCCCTAAAATCATCTATGATTAGTGGTTGAACTAGAAAGAAAAAAAGTAATTAAATAACAAGAAATAAACACTAAACTAAGCATGTAAAAAATTCAAATGGATGCATGAAAGAGACACAAGGAATAACTACCAATAGGATTAATATTTGAATTGATAACATCTAGGAGAAGTATGGGAACTTATGAGTCCCCTCTTCCTTCTTGGTAGGGCTCTTGAATCCCCCAAATACAAAGATCTCTTCTTCTAACAATGGAAAATAGGAATACATTGGTGAATACCTTATTGTAAAACTTCTCAAGAGGAGAGAAGTGTAACACTTGCTATGAATGCTCAAAAGGCTCTAAGAGAATGACGACTTATTCAAAACCAAATGAACAACATAACAATACTCAAAATTTATCCCTTTGTTTTCATACCTTGGTCATGTATTTATAGGGCCAATGCAATATTTTTCATAACTTTCTTGCAGTGTGAGTGGGATCCCTTAGAAGGTACTTCCCATCATTTCAGTAGCCCCAATTCTATATTTCGGGTCGATTTGAGTGTCTTGTCTTAGTACAATCTAATATGGAAGTGGTTGACACCAAACCTCTTTCATTAGTGCACCTTTTCCACATTAGCGTAGGTTCTTTTGGAGACACTCGTGCAATTTTCACATTCAACGTTGTGTTGGATCGCGTAGATTGTGCAAGTCAACTTTGGAGAAATTGCGTTGAAATTCAATAATTTTTTTGTATAGCCTTTCTTGCTGAATAGGTTATGTAAATTCTTGAGGTATGCTTGTTAATGTGTTGTCTTCGTACTGTCTTCAACCATTGCATGTATTGTTGTAAGCAATTATTCAGTGATAACAGTAAACATAGAAATTGATGAAGGGTTGATGTCTCCCAGATCAATTTTCCAAGACTTAAGGAATATAAGAGAGCCTACCCAATTGTCATCAACCACTAGATTGGACGCCATTGTATTTTCCATTGAAAGATCCCAAGGTAAATTAACCAATATTTATGAATATAGGGATAAGATGTTTGAATATTATAGGAATGGCATTGATAAAAACCAAGTGAGATACTTGAATATTACAAAACAAGAATTGTTGTAATTGTTCATTGATCATAGATAGGGACTACATCCATTAGTCACAAAGATATGTATTTGTATGGATTAGTGCATCCACTAGTATTTTAAGGAAAATTTGATGGATAGATGGTTTATGGTGTTTGAAAAACCTCCTTGAAAAAACAAGGATGTGCCTCTATATTTCCTCAAGAAATTATGGGAAGAGTTTATTTTTGGTCATTGTGTCAACTACTTTGAGATTTTTGAATTATAGGGGGTGGCAGGTGGGTCCACATAGGATAGAGATATTTTTAGGTGTGACCTAGAGCTAGGTCCTCATCCAACTACATGAATTCATAACCCCCCTTCTCAACATCCTCTCTTTGTGAAAGGAATCATGTATACACACTTATCGATATCATTGTTGACTAAAAACCTAGCGCAACATCAGATTTTTGTAGCACTATCTTGGCAAGATATGCCCATTGGTGATGTTGGTAGAGAGGTTGGCCCTTCAATTCTTGTAATAGAGTGTAGTCGAGAGAGGTAACATGGACAAAGTAGGCATTGATGTGAGTCTTTTATATGCTCTAGTTGCAGAAATATTTGTTATGGGATGGTAGAGGCCAATGGACATGAGAGTTTCATGGAGGAGGTTAGTATCTTGACCATATCTATGTTCTTCATGATTTTGTGTTTGTGCGTGTGTGTGTGTATTTTTCTATGTATTTATTTCCATATCTTATTTTATGATGTTTCACAGTTGATACACCCCTAAATCAGACCTTGTACGTCGATATATGCATTGGTGTCATTTTTTTCCATTGATGCAACAATAGAGGTATCATGTGAATTTGGTGTACCATATACGTACGTATATGCCACCTTTGATGAATCCAAAACAATTATTTTTTTATTCTTTTTCATCCTCAAATATAATATTCTTGTTTTTCTAGTCCCCGGGGAGCAGCTCAATTGGCAAGTGTCGTGATATAGCGTGTTATGTACGATGAGGTTTCAAGTTCAAATCCCCCCGACTTACCCGTGCCTGCGGAAGGGGCATACGTATGGCACCTGGAGGTTATAGTGGTAGCGGTCGGAATCGACCCCGTGTCACGCGAGTACGAGACTGGCCCAGTTGTCGATTCCGCCAGCATAAATATATATATATATATATATATTCTTGTTTTTCTATAGGTTTTGGTACCATATGGTGATGATCCATGTTCACCTGGAATGTGCAAGTCACCACCATCACATGTATCATGTATTGAGTTAAATCTTGTTTAAATGTGATTTTTTGTTTATTGTTTGGTTGAATTTTACATTTTGGTACTAATAAAAATATTATAAATATGTATGCAAGCTTCTTCATCCACTGCTAGGTCATATGTACCACCATCCTTTCATTCACCACCACTACCAACATTCCACCCATTGTTTTTCCCCAGCTACATGGCTAGTCTAGTCCTTGGCCACCCTGCCCCATCTCTTGGTATACCTCTTTCCACCCCAATCATTTTACTATGCCTCATACAAATCATAGGGGTTTATCTCCACTCACCCCCACCATATTTCCTATCCCATCCATCCACAATGGTTTCACCCATAGGCCAACCACCCCCACCAAAGTTTTCATCTATCCATAGTGGATGCACCCATATGCCACCCACCTCCACAACCTTTTCCATCTCATCCATCCATAATAGATGCACCCATACGCCACCCACCCCCACAACCTTTTCCATCTAAGGAATCCACATTGGTTGCACCCATATATGACCCACCAATAATATTTGTTGCAGAATAGATGGTGCCATCCACTGAGACTACCACAATAGATGTTGCCTCTTAGTAGGTTGTACAACCAAGTGCTTCACCTACTACTAACTCTCCAACATTTCTCGAGTTATTCACGGTGAGATCATTTGTTGATGAATTTTTAAGTATCATGAATGGGATATGATTTTATGCATTTTTGTTTAAATTCCATGCTTTGATCCTTGTAATTGATGCAAGGTGGAATTGTTAAGATATCAGGGTTGCATAGGACAGTAACACCCTCATTATTGCTAATATCATGTGCGGTGATTTGTCTTAGCTTGAATTACAAAGTATCATTTTTTTAATTATGTTAATTCATTTTGGAAAAAAAATTACAAGAATGTTGTTTCTTTGTCTAGTCTCCATATTGATGAACCATGCCTAGGTGTAAAAAGACTCAAGATGCATCTCTGAGTAAGAGAAGAAAGATTGAGGTCTTAGATTCCCCTGAAAGTGGTGAGGGTAAAAGTGGTTAATGAATGACCATTTAGTATCATTTTGAATATAGGGCACCATATGGCACTTTCCCATGTTTTGTCACTTTTCATTGTTTTGTATATTGGGCACGGTGTTCCATTTTTCATAAAATGTAAATTTAATACCATGTTATTTGTGTGTGTGTGTGTGTGTGTACACATTTCATGGAACATGTTAGCACTCTGTAAATTTGTTCGGCTGATAAAACAAACGACATAGGTAAACAACAAACCACTTTAGATATGGGTACTAGCCTGCTCAGCTCAGAGAGGGCTCTCTCTTGTCACTTGGTCTACAACATATGAGTTTTCTTTAACAAATCACTCGCTAGGTTTTATTGTTTTGAATTTTTTTTTATAATTTTGTTGGCAAGGAATGGGAGGGCCACTTGTGGCTATGGAGTCAAACTTCTGAAAACAAATGGAAGCATTGACTAGTCGGTAGAAATATATAGAGGATAAAGGATAAATTAGGCGATACATATGAGTTATAAATTGTAATTTGTAGAGCGTAAGAAGAAAGGAAAAAAATATAACTGCATCATAGCATTAATGAAATGAATTCAGACTTAGTTCGGAAGAACTTAACATGGTTTAAATTGCTTAAGTTGAGAGCATCACAAGATGAATTTTGGGCCTTTAACTATCTAATTTAAATAGAAGATAGTGAAAATGAAATCAAGAACACACGAAATACATATGAAGAAAGAAGACAAATCTCATACCACCACCATTAGAATCGTCTTGTGGAAAATTTAGGACATATGCATGTGTATTCTATTCATCTTCAGAAAATTACATTCAAATTCCAAATAGCTAAGATCGTTCCCTTGCACTTCTGCCAACCTCTAATACATTTGGAAATCCTAATATTTATACAAGTTGAGTTCCTTCGATTTGAAACCGATTATAGTGATTACAAAGAAACGTTTCGGTTTTGAAACTGATTATAGTGATTACAAAGAAACATTTTGGTTTTGAAACCGATTACAATGATTAAAATGAAAGGTTTCGATTTCGAAGCTGATTACAATGATCAGGAATAAATGTTTCTTGATCTAGATTCTGGCTTCTTTGGCGTTCCAGTCCCTTTCTTCTCCCTCTGACTCTATCTCAAATATAATTCCCTGCCTGGAAACAAGCAGAATTAGCATGCCGAGTTAGTGTACTCTTGAGTTTTCCATTTTTCGAGGGATCGAGAAAGTGGTTTGAGGAAACCCAATTTTCAACCTAAAATGAACCTGGAAATGCCATGTACCCCCGAGAGAAAACCACAGATTAAATTTGGGGACCACCCTTCAAAATTAAACCTCATGCAGT
>JZKD02S1705265.1:515938-544764 GCA_000966675.3 Picea glauca
ATTGGTATGTGGAATGTCACATAACTCCTCATGGTTAGAGAGTTATGGCCATGAGAAGTTGGAGAACCTAGGTTTGGGTAATGGACCCAAGTTTGTTTGATGGATAATGGTATGACTTTTCATATATTTGCAGGTAATACTATTCTATATGGATAGTACATGTCATTCCATTTCTGGTTGTATGTGTAACGTCACATAGCTCCTCACGGTTTGAGAGTTATAACCTTACGAAGTTGGAGGACCCTCATATGCCATCTAGAAGCCCCAAAAGGTCAAAGTAGTCAAAGTGGTTTAAGAGATTTTAGAAGGTAAATAATAAAGTGAAGTGATGTGTGTACTATAATTGAAAATGAATACAAATGAATTATTTAAATAATAAATTTAATGGAGAAATTAGATGTGGGTTAACCCTAAAATAAGGAAAGTGGGCAAAGTGACCTAGAAGATGTGTTTAAGGAAGCCACTTGGAGAGTACAAATAAGAGGCAATGCTCTCTCATTTTAGATCACACTTGAGAATATTGAATATCTATAGGTTTCTGAGGTAACCAAAGGATATCTAATACGAATTTCTGAGGGAAGGTGACGAAATGAAGGTCGGAATTCAAGGAAGGATAAATTCTTTTGATGATGCTTTTTAAGGTGTTTCGGGTAAAAACGTCATAACTTCTTCATAACAGATTAAAATTCAATAAGACAAAATGTGTTGGTTAGATTATAGTTTGTAGTATGTTTTGTAAAATTTTTAGATCGATTCAAGAAATATTTCATGTGGGGCACTCTCTACAAGGTCGCTCTCTAGAATAAGCCAGAATTCAACAAGGTATGCCATTTTTTCTATAACTCCTTTTCTTAGAGGTTCCAAGTAGTGACACCTGGAGGAATTTCATAAAACACACTGAATAAAATTGTGTATCATTTTCAGATATTTATTCATTACAAGTACAAAGTTATGATTATTTCAAGTTAGGGTTGTTGACTAATCCAAAACTAGTCATGTGAGACTAAAGAAAAGTTTGATGAAAATGCTAGTCTCTTGTTTTTAAATTTAAGGAATGTTTGCAGGTATGTGATCATATACACCAAGTCTATTAGATATTTACAAATCATATTTGGATGATGAAATTTATGAGCACTTTTGTTTAAGATACATGTTGTGTACATGGTTGAGACAAGTAGTTGATGAGTTGGCACATACATGAGGTGTATATTTGATTATGTTGGTACATATTGATGAGTCATAGTTGATGAGTAGTTGACACATGATTGGTACATAGTTGGTACATGTTTGGTTGCACTTTTGTATGGTACAGGTTTATGACAGGTTGTTTGGTATAGGTTGGTGCATGGTTAATGCACTTGTTTATGGTACAGGTTAATTATAGGTTGAGGTATTGGTTGATGCATGGTTCAGGTTTATTGGTATAGGTTTATAACGATATATCTCATAGTGATAATGTGACAATGGTTCCATCATTCTACTTCTACATCAGGGTGTTTGGATGGGCCAAGGAAAGGTGGTTGTAGCCAGCTTCTAGTTGTAGCCGAAGAACATAGGGGGTTGTAGCCTCCTGGTTGTAGCCAGAGAATTGGGGAGTTGGAGCTTCCCTCAGTTTGTAGCCTGAGAAACTAGGGATTTGGAGCCCCCTTTCAGTTGCAGCTGGAAAACAAAGGAAGTTGGTGCTTCCAATGAATGTAATTCTTCAAGACATATAAGAAAAAGCATTCTATGGTTTTTTCCCACTTTGGGTTTCCACATAAAAAACTGGTGTACTGTGTATGATTGTTCATTTGTTCATTGCTCATTATTGGATGATAATTCTAGATTGATATAACACTTGGTTATTTGGTTTAAAAAGGATTATAATTTCTCTATTACTAATTCACCCCCCCTCTCAGTAATCCAACAATTGGTATTAGAGCAGGTTCCTTCAAAAATCAATTTAACCACTGAAAGGTAGATTATGGAGAGAAACAACTTGTATAAAAATGGAATACCACATTTTCATGGACATAAGTATGCTTTTTGGAGCATAAGCATGAAGACATATATACAAGCACATGGATTTGAAATTTGGCAATCAATTGTATATGGATACACAGCACCAACAATTCCACCAACAAATGACAAAGCAGTGAAACTTGGTCATAATAATTCCAAAGCCACAAATTCACTTCTAAATGGTCTCAGTGAAAGGGTATTCACCAAAGTTGCACATTGTAAATCTGCTAAAGATATTTGGGACAAGCTTTGAAATATTTATGAAGGAGATTCAAAAGTCAAAGTAGCAGAGCTTCAAACTTACAAAGGTCAGTTCAAAAAACTAAAGATGAAGGAAGATGAGAATATTGCAACCTACTTCTTACGAGTCAATGAAACAGTGAATGCAATCATAGGATTGGGAGAAGAAATCAAAGAATCTGTAATTGTTCCAAAGGTACTAAGATCTATTCCTATGATATTTGACCCTAAGATATCAGCACTAGAAGAAAGACCAGATCTAAACTCAATAAGCATGGATGAAATACATGGAATCTTCACAGCATATGAAATGAGAACTGAACAAGAAAATCCAAATGTAAAAGAAGAAGATTTCAAAGCATCCAAAAGATCGAAGCAAAAGGAAAAGAAACAAGAAGAACATAACAACAAAAGTGACGTCTCAGAAGATGATGAAGAAGTGGCCAACTTCGTCAAAAGACTGAACAAGGGAACCAACAATAGGTATAGAGGTAAAATTCCTTTAATTTGTTTTAATTGTGATGGTATTGTTCATTTTGCTAACAAATTTCCTCATAAGAAAAAGAGAAATGATGAAGGTTACTCAAAAGTCAAAAAAACATATAAAGGAAAAATAACTACAAAGAAAGTTTTCAAGAAAATTTTATGCACCAAAGAAGACATCTCATCATCAGATGAAGATGAAGTCAGTGACAGTGAGACAGGAAGATTTCTATTCATGGCAGTAGAAGACTCTGATAAAGAAGACTCTGAAGAAGAATATGAAGAAGATGAAGAAGAATATGAAGAAATTGAAGAAGAAATTGAAGAGACAGAAGTTGACTATCGAGAAGAATTGATGTGTGCCATAAAAGTTATCAGAAGAGAAAAGAAGAAAAAGAAGAAACTACAAGTGGAACTAGACAAGAAACAAGACACTCAAGAACTAGAACAAATGATCACAAATTTGAAGGTTCAAATAGAATAAGAGAAAAGAATTGAAGAATCACTCAAAGAACAACTAGAAGAAAAGGACAAGATCATTGGAAATTTTGAAGGAGAGATTGTCACATTAAGAAAGGATATTCAAAAGAAAAATGTGAACAATAGCTCAAAAGTTTTGGATGACATTATCAACAGTCAAAAATATCATCTTGACAAGTCCATACTTGGATACAATTAGACAGAAAAGGGATCAAGCTCCAAAACAACAGAGCAAGAAACATATCCAAAAAACTATGCAGAAACAATCAAAGGGGATATTAAGATATACAAGGAAGATTACAGGGACACTCCTCCACCGAGAAGATTCAAATTTCATAATCAAAAATAGATAGATAGGCCTCAAGAAGAAGAAGGATTCATAAGAGAACCTCCTTTCAGAAGATGTTCAAATCCCAGGTATCAAACTATATTTTTGGGTTTATGTTATGCATGTAATATTTTTGGACATAAACCTGTGAATTGCAGAGCTAACAACAAGAACATAAACAAATTTGAAATTCATATGCAAAAGGGTTATCCAAGAAGGCCCAATGAAACACAAAGAAGAAGTTACAACGAGTTTGAATCTTTGAATAGACTTTGAGCACTGAAGTGGAATTTTACAAATGTAACAACTTTGGACACATGGACAAAGATTGTAGAATGAAAGTGCCTCCTAGAGAACCACAACAGAATAACAACAATCACAGACATGAACCTCATAAAAGGACATGGATAAGAAAGAAGAATCAGTATAACAATGAAGAATGCACACTCTCTCTACAATCTAAGTAAAAGAAATGTGGTTGGTATGTTGACAGTGGTTGTTTAAAACCCATGACAGGAGATAGAGATAGGTTTCTTACATTAAGAAAGGAAAGAGATGGACCAGTCTCCTTCATAAATGATGATTCAACAAAAATCATTGGAAAATGCACAGTCAGAATTGGGAACAAGAATACAAAGGAAGAAAATGTTCTACTAGTAGAAGATATGAAACATAATATTCTAAGTGTGAGTCAAATGTGTGACCAAGGTCATAGAGTTACTTTCGATTCACAAAAGTGCGAGATAAGAAAAGATGGTTCATGAAAATTGATTGCTAAAACTGCAAGAAATTCAAGCAACATATATGTGTTAAGTGAAATTGGAAATCAAAAGTGTTGTCTAGGAAAGGAAGATGAAAGTTGGCTATGGCACAGAAGAATGGGTCACATACATTTTGATAACATTTTCAAATTCAGCAAAAGAGAAGCAGTCAGAGAAATGCCCCATATCATGAAACCAACCAACACTTTATGCAAGCATTGTCAACAAGGAAAACAAACAAAGACGAGGTTCAAATCAAAGGAATATTCAACGACAAGACCACTGGAAATTGTGCACACTGATCTAGTTGGACCAACTACGACAAAGGGTTTAAAAGGTGTGAAATACTTTATGTTATTAGTTTATGATTATACAAGAATGGATGCAGTTTGCTTTCTCAAGAATAAGTCAGAAGATTTTAAAAACTTTAAGATCTACAAAGAAATGGTTGAAAATGAAATGGATTCAAAAATAAAATGCTTGAGATCTGATAATGGAGGAGAGTTCACTTCAAAGGAATTTATGGACTACCATAAGAATCATGGAATAAAAGGAAATTCTCTATTGCTCGGACACCTCAACAGAATGGAGTTGTTGAATTAAAGAATAGGACAGTACAGGAAATGGCTTGAACAATGATAATGGATTCCAAATTGATAGATATATTTTGGACACAGGCAGTGCATACAACATGTCACATTCAAAACAGAGTAATGCTAAAAAACAACACTGACAAAACTCCCTACGAGTCATGGAAAGGAAGACCAACAAATGTGAAACACTTTAGAATTTTTGGAAGCAAATGCTACATCAAAAGAGAAGATGGAAGAATGGGAAAGTTTGACTCTTGTGTGGACAAATGATTACTTGTTGGTTACTCAAGTACAAGGAAAGCATACAAGTGTTACAATATGAGATTGAAAAAAGTTGTGGAAAACATCAACGTAACAATTAATGAAACAGGAAGACCAAAATCAAAGGAAGAAGAAAATGAATCAATGGAACAACCTTTCGAAAAGGAAGCAGAAGATGAAAATAAGTAGAAGAGGAAGATGAATAGAATATGACATAAGCAGAAGAGAAAGTCCATCAAGTGTCTCCAAATACACCTATCAGAAGAGTACAGAAGAATCATCCTTCAGATCAGATTATCGGAAACAAAGATGCAGGAGTTGAGACTAGAAGAAGAATCCATTCACCAGAACAAACACACCTAGCACTCTTATCTACAATTGAACAAAACTATTTTGAAGAAGCCAACAAGGATGAATTTTGGAATAAGGCCATGGATGAAGAATTGGATCAAATAGAGAAAAATGACACTTGAGAATTGGTTTCAACACCAAAGAATAAGAATGTGATCGACACAAAATGGGTTTTCAAGAATAAATTGAACGAAGATGGAGAGGTTACAAGGAACAAAGCTAGATTGGTATGTAAAGGATATGCACAGATTGAAGGAATCGACTTTGAAGAGACCTTTTCCCCAGTTTCCAGAATCGAAGCAATCTGTTTGCTTTTATCTTATGCATGCTCCAAAAATATTAAATTGTATCAGATGGACATAAAATCATCTTTTCTAAATGGGGAACTTGAAGAAAAATTCTACATTGAACAACTAGAAGGATTTCAGTTGTCATAGAATGCAGACTATGTGTGAAAATTAAAGAAGTCCTTGTATGGTATAAAACAAGCCCCTAGAGCATGATACTGTAGAATGGATAAATATATACAACAAGCAGGGTTCAGAAAAGGAAGTGCATACAACAACCTCTACATCAAGGTAAGTCAAGGCAATATTTTATTAATTGAAGTTTATGTTGATGATATTATTTTTGGTAGTGATGATGATAGGTTAAGCCAGAAATTTGCAAAGGATGTGCAGAATGAATTTGAAATGTCATTACTTGGAGAACTATCCTTCTTTCTGGGACTTCAGATAAGTCAAAGCAACCAAGGAATTTTTATTTCTCAAACCAAGTATATCAGAGAAATGTTAAAGAGGTTTGGAATGGAAGATTGAAAACCAGTTATCACTCCCATGCAAACCAGTTGCAAGTTAAGCAAAGATGATGATTCAAAGTCTAAAAATGAGAGGAAATACAGGTTAATGATTGGATGCCTACTATATGTCACAAGATCTAGACCAGATGTAATGTAGGCAGTTGAACATGTGGCACGATTTCAAGAAACACCAAAGGAATCACATGTATTAGCAGTGAAAAGAATTTTCAGATATCTCAAAGGAACATAAGAGTTTGGTTTATGGTATCCAAAAGGAAAGGATCTATCTCTTATTGCCTACACAGATGCAAATTGGGTGGGTTGTATTGATGACCGACGAAGCACCAGTGGAGAAACGTTCTACTTGAGTGAGTGTTTAGTATCATGGCTAAGAAAGAAATAATCATCAGTATCTATATCTACGACCGAAACATATTATATTGCAGCAGCAACATGTTGTACACGGGTTATTTGGATGAAACAAACTTTGACAGATATACAGGTTGAGTATGATGTGCCCATTCCAATATATTGTTATAATACAAATGCCATCAGTATCTCAAAGAACCTGGTGATGCACTCCAAGAAAAAGAACATTCCAATCAAGTATCACTTTCTACGGGAACAAGTTTCAAAAAACAACATCATAGTTGAGTATGTGGGCACAAAAGAAAAAGTGGAAGACATTTTTACTAAACCACTTCCATGGGAAGCCTTTGAGTATCTTCGCCAAAGACTCAGATTTATTTCTATTCCAAAATGAATGCTTTTTAATGCTTATCTTATATGTCTTATATGTACATGAGGAAGCACCATAAAGAGGATAGTCTAGTCAAGGGGAGCAACCTCAGATGGAAGGATACCTTTGCTATTGATGACAAAGGGGGAGAGATTTATCAGATGCAGAGGGAAGAGGCATGGTTCCAGGGGGAGAAATGGTCATAGAGATGCAGAGGATAGAGGCATGTTTCCAGGGGAAGCATGAGTGATATGAATTCAGTATTGCATGACATAATTTCAGTTTTGCATCAGAGTGTTTCCATCAATGTCGAGGGGGAGATTGTTGATTAAGGTTGGTTGTCATTGATGTCAACCCTTGAAGAAAGACCGGTAACACAAAGGTTTGGGTAATGGACCCAAGTTTTTTTGATGTAAATATGACTCATTATTGTCTTTTAATGGTTGATAATAAGTAGAAATGGATGAACTCCAAAGTGGTCCCCTTATGGTGAAATCCCTCACGGGAACACACTTTGCGGATTGAGTTATCCTAGAAGTATGGCTAGAGAACCCATGATTTTTTCTGAAATAATGAGATGAAGTTCAGTTAATTTTTCATGTCAACTATCCTAGATGGATATTTATTTTCATTCCATTTTCGGTGGTATGTGGAACGTCACATAACTCCTCACGGTTAGAGAGTTATGGCCATGAGAAGTTGGAGAACCCAGTTTTGGGTAATGGACCCAAGTTTGTTTGATGGATAATGGTATGACTTTTCATATATTTTCAGGTAATAATATTCTATATATATAGTACATTTCATTCCATTTCTGGTGGTATGTGGATCATCACATAAATCCTCACGGTTTGAGAGTTATGACCTTAAGAAGTTGGAGGACCCTCATATGTCATCTAGAAGCCCCAAAAGGTCAAAGTAGTCAAAGTGGTTTAAGATATTTTAGAAGGTAAATAATAAATCTAAGTGATGAGTGTACTATAATTCAAAGTGAATACAAATGAATTATTTAAATAATAAATTTAATGGAGAAATTATAAGTGGGTTAACCCTAAAATAAGGAAAGTGGTCAAAGTGACCTAGAATATGTTTTTAAGCTACTTGGAGATCATAAATAAGAGGAAAGGCTCTCTCATTTTAGATCAAACTTCAGAATATTGAATATCTATAGGTTTCTGAGTTAACCAAAGGATATCTAATACGAATTTCTGAGGGAAGGTGAAGAAAAGAAGGTCGGAATTCAAGGAAGGATAAATTCTTTTGATGATGCTTTCGAAGGTGTTTCAGGTAAACACGTCATAACTTCTTCATAACAGATCCAAATTTAGTAAGACAAAATGTGTTGGTTATAGTATAGTCTTTAGTATGTTGTGTAATAGTTTCATATCGATTAAACAAATATTCCGTGTGGGGAACTCTCTACAAGGTCACTCTCTAGAATAAGCTAGAATTCAACAAGTTATGTCATTTTTGCTATAACTCCTTTTCTCAAAGGTTCCAAGTAGTGACACTTGGAGGAATTGCATAAAACACACTGAATAAAATTTTGTATCAGTTTCAGATATTTATTCATTACAGGTACAAATTTATGATTATTTCAATTTAGGGTTTTTGACTAATCCAAAACTAGTCATGTGAGACTAACAAAAAGTTTGATGAAAATGATAGTCTCTTGTTGTTAAAGTTAAGGAAGGTTTGAAGGTATGTAATCATATACACCAGGTCTATTAAAAATTTAAAAATCATATTTGGATGATGAAATTTATGAGGGATTTTGGTTAAGGCACAGGTTGATGCATGGTTGATGCATGGTTCAGGTTTATTGGTACACGTTTACAGCAGCATATCTCACTGTGATAGTTTGACAGGGGTTCCATTATTCTACCTATACTTCAAGGTGGTTGGATGGGGCAAGGACAAGTGGTTGTATCCACCTTCCGGTTCTAGCCAGAGAACATAGGGGGTTGTAGCCTCCTTCTGGTTGTAGCCAAAGAATTAGGGAGTTTGAGCTTCCCTCAAGTTCTAGCCTGAGAAACTAGGGGCTTGGAGCCTCCTTCCAGTTGTAGCTGGAAAACAAAGGAATTTGGTGCTTCCAATGAATTTCATTCTTCAAGACATATAAGAAAAAACATTCTGTGGTTTTCTCCTGCTTTAGGGGTCCACATAAAACACTGGTGTACTGTGTATGTGTATGATTCTTCATTTGTTCATTGCTCATTATTGGATGATAATTCTACATTAATATAAAAATTGGATTATTTGGTTTAAAAAGTATTTTGATTGCTCTATCATTGATTCACCTCCCCTCTCAGTAATCCAACAGCTATGTTAGCCAACAGATGTGGTCGATGGTCAATGGTCAAATCGATCGATTTGGGAGAGTATTTGACATTCATCAGGAATCGATGATCACCGATGGGCTGGTGTTTAGGCATCGATAGATTCAGTGGATAGTTTTTCATTCACCAACAAATATTTTTGACGACTAATTTAAGAGTTGGTTGAAAAATAGGTGTTAGGGAATTGGACTGACAACCGACGGTCGGATCAGTATCTTTGGAAAAACGTTTTTTGCATCCAAAATTTGTTACCAATCGTCGATGGAAAACATTGGCAGATAAAAAGTTGTTGTGTATCATGATTTGAGATCAGAGATTGATATTTAAAGAAGTGTTACAATAGTAAACTAGTGAATTTTGTGTGAAATTTTATGAAATTTTCATATTTTTGAAGGTCATTAATTTACAGGGCATTTTTGTGGCCCTAAATGACATTTTTAGCAAGTCAAAACCCACAATAATAGAGTGGAACAAGGTACACTCTCTTTGTATCTCAAATAAAATAATTCAAAGAGACTTATCCAATGAGCTAAATTATTTGCAAGATAGAGCTCGTATGAGAAAGTTACAACCAAAACAGTGAGGGTAAAATTTATGCACCAATATTACTTCCACAAGGCATAACTCTATGCTCAAAAGTCTGTTTGGGGCATATGAGAGGTTGATGGAAATATTATGACCCATAGGAGCTAGAGGTAGAGTCATATTTTGGTTATGGGTACTTGAAAATGTGCAGGAAGAGAAATAAGACACATGTAGCATACATGAGTAAATTGAGTAAAACAACTTAAACTTCTCCAGACCATAAATTTCAGCTTAGAGCTCAGATTTGAGAAAACAAATAGTCGTTGGAAAGGTATTGAGTCATAGAAGACATATTTCAACCCAAAATATTGATTTGGTCAATTAAATGTCTCATAAATTAAAAAATAAATTTATGTAGCAATAAAAAGAGTGGAATTACAACATGTAGTTGTTGTAACTTTTCACTCAGAATTCATATTGAGGCATGAGTACAATCGTTGGGAAGCTGTTTCGGGGAGGAATGCATCAATAAAATCAAATTTTTAATTGTTGAAATGTGTCCATAATAAATTGATGAACAAATAACATGTATTCTATATGATAAAATGTTTTATGCTATGCATATTTCTAACAGATTTCTTATAGAATTAGATGTACAGAAAGAAACTTTTGTTCTTATATGAAGAATGGAGTCATGGAAGATGCTAAATGATCTTACAACCATGAAGAAGATATCATAGGTTTGAATGTTAGCATGGGGAATGTCGAGACAGAGTCAAATGGAAGAATATATAGGAAAGATCATGTCACTATAGGATGTCGGTTGAGGTAATAAATAGCTATAGGGAAAGTAATGAAAAGTGGAATTGAATTCCATGAATCATGTAATTACTTGATGTGAAGATTTTTCTAAATGGTGTCAAAGTTTGGAGAAACCTACCCAATGATATAGGTGAGTGAAAAAGGTGTTTGTTGTGTAATTAAGAGTGTAGATTATTAGGATAGTACCTATGCATAATCCTAGAGGCACACTTGATGAGAAATATCTTGAGAAATGAGAGGCGAAGCTTACTAACAGGGCATTGTCATTAAATAGAAGAGCACTCTGCAGAGAGTGTTGTGTGAAAAGGATTTCTAGAAAGAGGATAAGATTATGCAACTGAGAATTGTGTGGGTCTATTCTAAATTAATTCCAGGGTCCATTGGACATGAAAGAGGTCAAGCTTGAGAAGATGGTTGAAGCATCAAATAGATGCAAAGAAAAGTGTAGGGAAGGTGTTGCAAGGTTGCCAAGGGTATAAATAAAAGCAAAGGAATATTAGTATTCAAATGCTATAAAGATTGAATGTCTTGCAAAGGAAGGTCAATAGATATTTTCACATAGGGTATGAACCCAACAAGCAAAGGATGACATTACAGCCACAAGAAGCAAGGAGGACTCCATAACCTTGAAGATAGAAATATAGTAAAAGAAACAAATATTGTTGCAAGAGAAGGAGAAAGGATATCATGAGATGAAGTGTGACTTATGGCTGGATCAATCATCTCTATGAGAAACCATGGGAATTTAGGAAGAAGGAATTGTTAGATATGATCTAGCGACTCTTGTCTAAAACTACACAAGAAAGAAAGATGCCTCTATTATCATAGTGCACAAAAAAAGCAAGGTACATGTGCAAATGGAAAAGGGTGGCATTTCCATTGGAGTAGGGTGATCTTGAATGGCCAAAAACATGCTTCATAGTGAATTACTCAATGAAGTGAAGAGAGATATTTAATATTGAGAAAATCCATGGGAGGAAGGGAATATTAGAAAGAAGACATGAAAGAAGTATTTTAGAATGTTGAAATTCCAGTCAATGATAATGGTATTCCAAGGCTAGTTTGTTCAAGAAAAATGGGAAATGGTTAATTAGATTGCAGTGTTAGTGTTTAGCTGGAATAGTGCATGTTACAACACTATGAATATTGAGATTTTATCCAAAAGATGTCAGGACAGGATTCTTTGCATAAAGTAGTTGTGGTATTGCAACACTAGTGTACCAACTAGTGGCTAGAAATGTAGGATGGCCAAATAAGGCTTGGATAGAAGATGTAGAATAGGGGCCAGTTGTGCACAGTTGAGAAGAATAGCAGTGCATAGGGAAACGAGGTTCTACAAAAATTTAAAGACAACCATATACAACAAGAAATCTAAATAATTAATTAATATGAAATAGCTATGCATTGGAGTGTCTAATAGAATTGATGCATGATGCAAAGACTAAAGGTAGAATGCATGTGCATAAATAGGCATGAAATATCAAATGCTTGGTGAATACCGATGTGTGTTTGTGCATGTAGACATTCATGAACATGTTCATGGCATGATTATAGACTAAGAGTAGTCTCCTGATATATATATATGAAATAATGATGGATTTTCTATCCAAGAAACATGATTATAGCATGACGATATTATTTCTTATGATATCCATCCATATGAAGAAAAATGAGTATGGAGAAAATGTTGACCAATAAAATTAATGAAGGGAGTCGACGTTCTTCTACAAATGTAAAAAGATCAAGTAGAATCAAGTAAATTGATAACATCCATGTAGGTATGCATTTGGGGTTGTTATAATGTATAAATGTTGAAGGGAATTAAGGTAAGAATTACCTCAATCTAATATCAAAATTTGAATCGATGAAATGGCAAGAGGCCTTGAGTATGAAAATATTATTTGTTGTTTGAATGCATTTATGGGAAATTTAATTGCATATTATGTTATGTTGGTTATGAATTCATAACCGAGTTAAGTCGGGAGACATTACTCCTACTATGACAATGAATGTCATTTGATATGGTAATGTGTGAGGCCATGATGATTTTGGATATGGAAAGTCTATATTTCCATCCAAGTGCATGATGGATATTTTCTATGTAATTGAGGTTTGGACTGCAATCGTTTTTCCTACACTAAATAGTACTAAGGGATGGTGTTCCTAATGTTGTGTATGGGGTGAAGAGGAAGGTATCCAAAGGATCAAACAGGTTGTGGGGAATATTTTGGATGGTGTATTGAGTCATGGGCCATACCTTCCAACTCACATGGTGGAATACATGACATGACCAATGATATGGTACTCCAGAATTAATGCAACAATGCATTGTGTAGATGTGGCCAAGATTATTGGCACATTGGTTTCATTTATTGGTAAATTTGGATTGCATTATGAAAATCTTGATGTGTTGATAATGTATGTACAATGAGCGATATGTCATTTTAGATAATATAACGAATGGAAGATACAATTCCATTTTAATGTGAATAATGGTTGGAAATGATTGAATTGTTGGGTAGATACAATTCTGATATCATTCCATGAACTACTAAAAATATGCATGAGTGTTAACAATCATGTTGGGTTGCAATAAAGTTGAGGAAATTGCAGGTAAAATGGTCTTGGATATGGAAATGATGTATGTCATAAGAAAGACTAATATCTATATATGCAAGAATCGAACATAGTGATCAGAAATATCATGCGTAGGAATTTTTATTTTCATGTATAACCATATTTGAGAGGTTAATAATTGAAAATTGTTACGATATACTAACAGTTTGTTTGGCTACATGGAATTGAGATAATTGAAGGGAAAATGGTATTGTATATGGAATGGATGTAATCTCGTAAGGAATATTGATATCTACTTCTGGAAGAGCCAAACAATTATGAGCAAAAAGACTCATGTTTGGAAAATTATGTTTTCTTGTGTAAAACAGATTTGAAATTTTATAATTATATGATGATGTCTCATACTAATTGCATGCATGTAATGCAGATGGGATGATTTCCATAGGTTATATATTGCTAGTGGAATTCTAGCATCAAGTTGGCATTTGTCTATGTGAGAACACCTTGGCAAATGATGGATCACCTGAGGAATTGTATAACAATGAAAGTGATGCCTGCGCCTAGAGGTGAGTTGCATTTTTAAAGAACCAGGTTGTCAAGCCTGAAGAGTGAACTCTAGTATGAGTTGCATTGTCGAAGAACTAGGTTGTCAGGCCTGAAGAGTGAACTCTAGTATCAGTTGTATTTTCAAAGAACCAGGTTGTCAGGCCTGAAGAGTGAACTCTAGTGTGAGTTGTGTTAGCACATGAAATGGTCAAGTGTATTTAATTCCAAGTCACCAGGAAAGTTTGCAGTGTACTTATGAGTACCTCATGCACTCATCTTTCATTATTGCATATAAGAAACGTGTCAAGGGGAATTTTATGGTTTTAAACACCTTCATTTAATTAGATTTTCAAGGATTTTGTCACGAAATTTCTAACAGTTTCCTTGAAGTGCACTATTTGATTTTGAACTTGGTGTTGCAAACTAGCACTGTAGACTAGCATTATGAACCCTTTGCTCCAGAATTGTTGAAGCCCTCATCTTCTGCATCCATTTGAAACTCAATCTTAACCAATTGAATGATACTCCTATCAAACATTAGGAATATGGTTAAGCATTTTTAGAACCAATCTTAAATTGCATACATCTTTGGCATTGCAAACTGTTATTTATGTTGATTTACTCATTAGCACTACAAACTGATATTTATGTTTCTTTATTCATTGGCATTGCAAACTAATATTTATGTTGCTAAAACTATGTTTTAGAAAAGAAGTTTCACTTGTCTTCCTTTCATTACAAATCTCAATGGATTTCCCTTTTATCCCCCCTTCTGAAATGTGATCTATTTCATACCACTGAGGTGTATAAGATTTGGATAAGGTGGCTACCAGAAGAAGCTCCAGAACAAAAAGACATTGATCTTCCAAAATTAACATTAACTTTGGTCAAAGTTTTTTTTATATGCATTTATAATGTTTTGGAGATGGTTATGAGTTTTGAGATATAACAAGCAATTTTTGGTGTTTTTCCTCCCATTATATATCAACATAGTGAAGTTTTGTAGCATATATGGAATCTTGGTATAAATTTTGGGGTGTTGAAGCTTTGGAAAAAAAATAGGTTGATATAGGAAGGTCTGCAGCGCTGGCGCTACAAAATGGTAATTTGGGACAATTTTTCGCAATTAGCACACAACACATTCATGTTTTGATCGTAACTTTTGAATTCCAATTTTGGTTCTTCTAAAATTTTGTTTGGAGAAGAAACATATTACCATTGACTTGCTAACACAACATCAACCCGATCCAGTTCGTATTTTGGGAGAAAAGTAAAAATCATCACCTACAGGAAAGTTCACAGTGCATGTTGTCAAAGGCGTTGCGAACTCTAACAGTCTGACAAATCCAAGCTATGAGAAGTCTGCTAGCTATCAGGGAAGGTTCAAATGGATTCCTAGGAGTTATTTGGACATGAGGTACATGTGTTCCATCTCCATATCAAGCAACATGACCTGTTTCAAAAGGAATTTATCACAATAGACAAGATCCCAAAAAATAGGAATTTGTTATGTTTTCATTGGAATCTTTTGTAACAGACTCCTAAATGGAGGAGAATCCTATGTATCTCCTTGGTTTCGACATCCTTAGAATAAAGAGAGAAAATTCACTATATATGAAGTGGATTTTGATAAGGAAAGGGTTGAATTCATGATCCAAGAGAGGAGAGAGATGGAGAATCATTTTAGCTGCCCATCTATAAGCCTGAGGGTTTGTTGTAATTAGCATTTATACCATTAAAGATTCATGAGAGTTGTTTATCACCTTTTTTTTTTTTTACCCAATTCTTGTTATCTTCTTGATTGATTATATTGCAGGCTTTTAGGATCAAAGGTTGCCTTTGATTAATGGATCCCTAAGCAGCAAAGGATCTATTGTAGATGGCATGTTAATCATTATTTTTGTTCAAGCATTTTTCAATATATTCTGCAGAGAGGATATCTGTTTAGTAGACATTCTTCTTTTGATCACTTTCCTTTCTTCTAATCATCATCATATAAAATCTTAACCTGATATTTAGCTTGATTTCCTTCAATATGCAGAGTGGTTTTGACTCCATACCCAATGGTGGATCATTGATCTACAGTCGGACTATTGCTCTCTTTCTTGTTCTTTCTTACTAGTCAACCAACCATAAAATTGATTTAATTTTTCAAATCCTTATGGGTATTAGGATTTCACCTACAACAGCCTAGGTGTGACTTCTAGTGATAACAACTTGCACTGTCAAAGAACCAGGTTGTCAGGTCTGAAGAGTGAACTCTTCTGTGAGTTTCACTGCAACAGAAAGGTTGTTTCTTCTTATTTTACCAATATTATTCCTAGTAGTGAGTCCCTAGAGTTCCCAACAGGGAGATTCCTAGTTACTTATTCCAAAGAGACCTTGATAAAAAAATGGTGCATCCCAAGGGGATGAACACAATGAAGGGGGCACATTCCTTGGGTCAACCTTGATAAACAAATGGGACTCCATTCCTTGGGTTGGCCAGGTCAATGGGAAAAGAGTTGGTGGAAATTGGGATAGTTGTAGGAGAATGCCAATGGCTAATGTATATGTTTCAGGATAGGGTGCCTTTGTATTTGTGATTTTGGGGGCTAGATGATCCTATGTATATATGGTATTGGGGATAGAGTGTATATAATTTTTTTAGGTTAGAATGCTTGTGTGATTTTGGGCTAGAGAGCCTATATGTTGATTATTGGTCGGGGATCTGGAATTGCAAAATGAAATTACACATGTAGGGTGTTGTGCACTGAGGATAGTGAAAAAAAAAGGGGGAGTGGATGTAACATCCCTAGATATAATCCCCATGAATTATAATGTAATTTTATAAATATTAATTAGGTTGGTGATTTTGGGCTAGAGAGCCTATATGTTGATTATTGGTCGGGGATCTGGAATTGCAAAATGAAATTACACATGTAGGGTGTTGTGCACTGAGGATAGTGAAAAAACAAGGGGGAGTGGATGTAACATCCCTAGATATAATCCCCATGAATTATAATGTAATTTTATAAATATTAATTAGGTTGGTGATTCGATGCATTGGAGTGAAGAGCCTGTATTGATTTAATGTGTCCGGGGGGCGATTTTCATATTATGGACATTGAAATAATTAATAAAAGTAATAATCATTGGATATGATACGAAAGATATCAAGAATGATGGGGGGGAATATGATTCCATGAGAGAGAGGGATCCAAGGGGGAATTATTCATGGGTATTAATCAAACCCACATTCCTGAAATTATTATCTTTGTGTATAATCTTATATTTGTTGATTGATTGTATGAGATGTCAATCATTAAACTCATGTAAGAGGGTGGGTGTGAGTGGCCACATCCCATATTTATTGGAGATAATAGTCTGAGGTACAATCACCCTTGAGAAGAGTGTGAGCCAAGAAGGTAAGGAAGAAGAGGAAATTCGTATGCAGAAGAGGGGATAGTTTTTACATACATATTTTGGGTAAGAAAGAAGGGAAGAGGGTTGGGAAGAGGACCAACCATGGTATACTTGAAGACAACCATTGTTTGGCTATGTTTTTATGATGATATAGGGGCATGTGTGCCAGTAAATTGGGTTGTAATATTGTGGTCTGATTTCATGTTGACGAAATATCTCAGAGCCTTGTGAAGGTTGATGTGAGAAAACATGAAAGAAATTAGAGTTCCTAGAGTTCCCAACTGAGTGATTCCTGGCCAAACAAATGCACTATTGGCCCTAATAAATGAATGGTACAACCTGAGGGACTTTGAGCAATGAAGGGGGTACATTTATTGGGTAGTGCAGGTTGTGGAGAAAAGAGAGAGCTGGAGGTTTAGAACTACTCTGAGACTAGAACCTAGGTTTGGGGATGTTATGTGTGGAGAGCGGATATCTAGTGGGTCGTATCTCCTTGTGGAATCATAGCCTCATCTCGGGGGTGGCTTGTTGATGAGAGAAAATGATCAGAAGTGCCTATGGTTGGGAGGTTCATCCTTCAGTTGCATCCAGTTAGTTAATCATTAATAGATAAGTGTTTTCATTTTGTTCTTATGTTAAATTCTGGTATGTAAATAATTTATATGAATGTTGTGTGTTTGTTTTTCTTGAACAATTGTATTCATGTTTAATATACGCTATTATATGCATTTAGAACTATTGTATCAGTCAAATGGTCAAATATGTGTGTGATATGCAACTGGTAAGCTACATGATTTTGTTTAGCAATAAATCTTAATAATTTAATGGGTTTTTGCACATAATGTTGCTCAGCTAGGCACTGGGTACATTACATGTTGGGTAGGAAATCTTTTGAAAAAATGTAAACTGAACACAATGTGGTGTTCCTTAGCACATAAAATTACCACAAAACTAGACATTCTAGAAAACCCTTATAACTAAATAAAAAACCCTTGAGGTAGGGTAAGGGTTGTACCATGAAAATGTGTTTCACTTTATGGAAAAGGGTGGAAAGAATATGTATGATTCACGCTCTCGATAAAGAGTTTGGATAAACTATAAGTATATAATTTGTATAAAACCTCAATTGAGAGTCTAATAAGTATATAAAAATGTCTCAGTCGAAAGGATGGATTAATGTGTAAAAATATCTCCACCAAGAGAGAAAATTGATGTTTTGGACTAAGATATTGTATATATAAAAACAAATTTATATTTCAACCCCCATTTTGACACTATATATAACTTTATGTAGAGCTATATGATTTCTCATCGACACCCTACATACCTTGAACCTATTACAAATTGTAGGTTTCTTATTAGATTATGTTTAAGATACTTTTAACATTTTTAAGGTATAATATTTGTTTATTTGTTCCTTCTAAAATAATTAATTAATGCAAATTGTTAGAGAGAGAGAGAGAGATAAAATAGGGTTTTATATCACTCGCAAGTGATAAAGATAAGTGTCATCTTGAATTCTTGGGAATATGGAGTTAATACAACACCTTCAATAGAGGTTAAATGCAATAGAATACTTGAAGATCAAAACCCTAGGATAATCCAATCATAAGCCTAGGTCAAACCTTATTAATCCTTTATAAGATTTACTAGCAATAATTTTCTAAGGAAATAAGATAACATACACTTATTAGCACTTTAATAAATAATTTACTTAAATAACAAGCAAAAAACATAAATACTTGGAAAATACCACTTACTAGACCAAGTTGCTATGCATGAAGAAACCTTAGTTTCATGAAACATTCACCAAAATCAGAAAAGAATCCACAATATCACTCCAAAAAGTGAGCATAAGAGCTACATGATTAGAAAATAAGATAAGAAAATAAGGGCATGGAACATGATAGGACTTCAAAATTGACCTTTAGTTCAGAAATTGTATTGTGCCTCACTTGGAAAAATCCTAGTTTCAAATATGCTCAAACAAATAATTTGAAAACATAATCATAGGGGAGGGGTACCCATAGATACAATTATATATTATGAGTCTAAAAAAACTGATGATTCATCCATTCGAGGCTCGGTTAGAGTTTTATGGTGAGTTGCAACTCACCTCCTCAAGCCTTTCAAGGACATACTGACAATTTGGTCTAGGGGCATAAAATCCAAGCCAAGTGGAATAATTGAGATTTTTAATCTCAGACAAGTGTTTTTTTTCCAATTCCCATGTGACCACACTAAACACAGTCACTTGACACAATGTTCCTCAAAATCCACCCCTAGTTCAGAAATTGCATTGTGCCTCACTGAGAAAAACCCTAGTTCCAAAGATCCTCTAAAAAATATATTTTAGGGAAATGGAATCATAGGGGAGGGGTACCCATAATTGTAATCCAATTTTAGGAGTCCAATGTAACATTTCATCCATCCGAGGCCCGATTAGAGTTTTACGGCAAGTCACAACTTGCCTCCTCAAGCCATTCAGGGACATATTGACAATTTGGTCCAGCAGCATAAAATCAAAACAAATTGGAATAAATGAGTCATGTAATATCTCACAAGTGTTTTTTTCTAAGGCCCACGTGACCACACTACCTAAAATCACCCAACATAGTGTTCTTCAAAGTCAACCCTTAGTTCAGAAATTGCACTCTCCCTCACTGAGCAAAACCCTAGTTTTCAAGATCCTCCAACAAACCATTTTTTGACCAATAGAATAATAGAGGCGGATTACCCATAGCTATAATATTGTGTCAAGATTCCAAATCAATTGACGGTTCGTTCATCCGAGGCTCGATTAAGTTTTATGTTGAGTTGCAACTTGCCTCCTCAAACCATTCAGGGACATATTGACAATTTGGTCAGGGGGCATAAAATCCAAAATAAGTAGCATAAATTAGTTTCATAAGCTCCCTTAATTTTTTTTGGCCAAGGTCGATATGAACCCGCTTACCACAATCTCCCAACAAAGTGTTCTTCAAAATCGACCCCTAGTTTAGAAATTACATTATTCCCCCCTAAGCAAAACCCTAGTTCCAGAGATGCTCCAGCAAACCACTTTCTAGAAAATGAAATTATAGGGGAGGGGTACCCCTATATTTAAACTAGTTTCAGGAGTCCATCACAACTGACGGGTCATCCATCCAAGGCCTAGTCATATTTTTATGTTTATTTGCAACTCACCTCCTCAAGTCATTCAGGGACATATTGACAATTTCGTGTAGGAGCATAAAATACTAACTGATCGGAATAACTAATTTCTATAATATCCCACAAGTGTGTTTATCCAAGGCCCATGAGACCATGTTACCCACAATCACCTGACATAGTGTTCTTCAAAATCCACCCCTATTTCAGAAATTGCATTGTTCCATACTGAGAAAAAACCTAGTTTCGAAGATCCTCGAACAAATTGTTTTCTAGGAAAATAAATCATAGGGGATGGCCTCCCCTAGTTGTAATATGGTGTATTGTGTCCAATGAAACTAAAATTTCATCTGTCTGAGGTTTGGTTAGTGTTTTATGGTGAGTTTCAACTCGCCTCCTCAAGGCATTCATGGACATATTGGTAATTTGGTTCATGGGCATAAAATCCAAACTGAGTGACATAACCGAGTTCTATAAGATCCTACACATATTTTTGTCCAAGGCCCACATGACCCTACTACAACAATCGCCTGACATAGTGTTATTTAAAATCCACCCCTACTTCATAAATTGCACTATGCATTACTGAGCAAAGACCTAGTTTTGAATATCCTTGAACAAAATATTTTCTAGGCAATGCGATCATAGGGGAGGGGTACCCCTAGTTGTAATCTAGTGTCGATATTACAATTCAATAGATGTCCTCTCCATTTGAGGCCCGACTAGTGTTTTATGGAAAGTTGCAACTCGCCTCCTCAAGCCATTCAAGGACATATTGACAATTTGGTCTAGAGGAAGATGTCCATCTCCAAACAAACCAAACAACTTGAATCCCATCCTTTCACAATAATAATCCCATCCAACAAACACCAACAAAGAACCATATTTTAACAAATAAAGGACCAAGTAGTGTGTAGGTTAACCAAGCAAATTGGAAAAGTTTTCTATGTGGATATTTGGATATTAGACTTTTATACCCCACGCAAGAAACCTTATTTCTTGCGTAACCAGGAAATTCTAACATTGCCCTATTTTTTAAAAATAAGAAGTGAAAATAAATATACTTAATTATTAATGTGGGGAATTCAATGTCTTCATTCATAAAATATTTGTCGTCGCCATCTCAGGATAACAATATGGAAATAGTATGGTGCGATCCCAATACACCATTTCAAATTTCGTGTTTGTTAACTTGAAACCTTGTCTATCTCTAGTGGAGCATAGATCTTTCCAATGCCTCTTCATAAAAATAAGAAGATAAAACCTAGAGAGCTTGTTTATCAGGCCCAATAAGAAAATACTTTATCCATCAATAACTTGTAATATTTCTTACATGTTTTAATAATTTGTATTATCTCTACCTTTTCCATATGTTACATACTTGTTACTTTTTGTTTTTGAATACTAGTTATTATGGCTACTTAATTTTCCATATGTTACATACTTGTTACTTTTTGTTTTTGAATACTAGTTATTATGGCTACTTAATTTTCCATATAACATCTTTGTGGATTTTTTTTATGACTATATGTTATTATGGCCACTTAATTTTCTCTTTCCCTACTTAACACAATTTTACTATTTTGTACAATGGTCTTAAATGGACCACCATAATTAATCTATCACGCAATTATATGAACATGGTTGGATTAATGTTCGTGATTATTTTCAATTTTATTTAAGTTTATACAAAAAAAAAAACATGCCCTCCTCAAGAGTCAACACTATGCAACTAGTTTTGATTAGGAAATCTCATTTTCTCTAGTTTCATTCTCAAAATTTCTTGATTTTGTTCTTATCCCAAGGAGAAGGAGGCCTATCCCTTTTCTTTAGTATGTCTTTCAGCTAGGTTGTTCATCTCTTGTAATTAGTTATCACTTTATTTTCTGATTTTTTCATGTTGTTGTTCAAGTGTTGTTTTTGGAGTAAGGGTTTCACGCAGAATGTTTTGTTCTTTTTCTTAGGGGAGGATATTGAAGCCATAGTTTGGTTGCATGTTCTAAAGGTTCTCAATTGGTTGGGATATGAGGAGAAGAGGATAATGTTGATAAAAAAAGTGTTGTCTAGATTGAATCATTTGGTTGGTCTAGTATAGGGAGTTTAATGGGGTGTTTGAAGCATGATGACATGATGGGGATCTAAGATTTATATTGTAGGGAGCTTGGTAGAGTTGTGAGTTGGTGTGGGAGGTAGGCACAAACTCTAGTGAGAACTATTATGTTTAAAGGAAGAATCCATATATTAGGGTTATTTCTTCATGAATAATTCTAGGGGAGGGGTTCTATCATTAACAAATGGTGAAAATTTGGATTAGGGTTTGAGAGAGGAAATTTCCAACGGTTGTATCTCACTAGATATTGAGATGAAGAATAATATATTGTTCGAACTAGTAGGTTAGATAGTTATGATTATAGTGAAGGTGACATTTCTAATGTATTGTAATTGACCTAATTGAATAATTCATTATATGAGGATAAATTATAAATTTACAAATTTACTATATACACTTCTTCGTTTCATACCAAGCCCATCTTTCCAAGAATCATTAAGTGGTGTTGAAAAATACCGTTGTTCTTATTGATGGGCCTTCATGTGTTGATTATGATTTTTTCGATAACTTAGGAGAAAAAAATGACACAATTAGAAGTCACTTACAAATTAATTGAAAGTTGAACAAAAAAACAAAGAACACACGTATCTTGAAATAGAACAAAAAATAACAAATATAGCACACACATGTCTACATACCTATGGTCATTCAATTAGACCATCAAGATCACTTATAATATTTATGATCTCCATTAAATTCTCTTTCTCAGAGTAAGGAAAGAAGTATCGTACCTTTGATGAGTTTTTCATTGGAGTTGTTTGTAGTTGGAGGTTTGTACCAGCATCCAAGTTCATAAAGTGGTATAAAGCTTCACCTAGTCTATAATATTGAAATACATAACCACCTTTTTGTTTTGTTCTTTAATCTTGTGTCATATATTTTCCTTTAATAACCATCAACCCAATCGGAAATTGAATTCCTTTGGAGTCTATTACTGAAAGCATGATGATCTACTTTCCCTCTAAGAAATGTGCCAACCAATTTTTTGTGCCCCATTCATTACCTTTTGGGAAAACCATTGCGTATATGTTCCCTACAAAAAAAATGGAGTTCCAATACATGAGTCCACTAAATGACCAAAGCATACAACATTCATGCTAGTTATTCAAAATTAGTAGAATATTCACCAAACCTAGTTGTACGAGATCTGATATGTGACCATAATATGCTGAAATATTTTATTGGTCTTCCTCCGAATGGGATAATTCCATAGTTATTTGTTGACCAGTGGGGAGTTATACATAATCCCATATATCAACCCAATATATAGATTCACAATCATCCCATTCATTACTACTACATGGATCATAGAAGAAAGAGATTTTTCTCCTCCATATTTCAACTATTTCATTGTCTAGTGTTTGAAATGAATGGAATCCATGACTTCCCTGGATTTTTTTTCATTCACACCACTATGATTTATATAAATCGAACACCTCCCAAAAATATATATGTACATGTCCTTTCTTGGTTGATTGGTATTATCACCTTCTTGTTCCCTCTACCATTACTGAAGAACACCATTCAACAATGCATTTTACATCTTGAATGAGGGAACTACTTGTGAAATTCATTTTTTTCATGTGTAATACTATTTTGGTTCATTTTCCTGCTCCATCATGCTCCCCTTTCAAGTGCCCTGTCTTGAAATAGTTACAAATATGTAGTACCTTGTGTTTTTTGTGCAACATACACAACCATTGAAACACACAATGATTTTTTAAGTGGCCAACACAACCATATGACCAAATAAAATATTGATCCATCTGCATATATTTCTCCTTTAGGTGATTGTAAAATAACAGAATGTAATGTTGTACGTAAGTTAAGCCATGGCATCGATCATCACTTATGTAGAAGTGATACTCCAATATAACTTTTTTTATTCGTTACTATATGGCTCATGCCTATATGTGATATGGACCATTATGTTGACCTACTTTGAGTGATAATATTGACTTTGAATCTCATTTTGTGGTTGAAGGGTGTAGTTCTCAACAAAATCAACCATTGATAAGATAGTACCAATGAAAAATGTATCTCTACATATTCTAAAATGTCCGTCCTTCCATCTATCCACATGGACATGATAAACATATTGTTGGATCGTTTCAAAGAATTCCTTGATGAAGTCACATACTTGTATGCAACACACCCATGGTGGGGGCATCAAATGTTCACTCTTCTTAGGAGAATCAATACCCCCATTCGGGGTTTCTATCCCATTTTTCTCTTCCAGAGCTTTTCGGCCATGGTTTCCATGCTCCGAATCGAGCTCAGACCTGGTGGGTAGCATCTCCCAAGTTATTTGAGTTCTTCCATCCATCTATACTCGCATATGACCATGAGCTATGACCAGACACCAAGACAATGGGATCCAAGACAACCACTGCGCGAATACTCCAGAGTGGAAAATATATGAAGTTCATAATCCGATGTCATGTGTCCTCGGATATTTTGATGGCCCTGATTGATTTCGAGACTTCGACATTCAGGTATTTCGAACACTCCAAACGATTTTCTCCCCGAACTACTCTGTACCCAGAGTTATAGATCGAGTGCCACACGTCTTACCTGATCAATGACTGTGATCTAATTTGGGACTTCGACGTTCAGGAGTTCTTAACACACGTGACCCAAATTTCCTTCAAAGTAGCTATCTTCTAAAATGGAAGATCTACTGACACCTTTCCTTAGTTGTAAGATGGCTCAGATGAACTCCAGCTCTTCGACCTTCGAGATTTCTTGTCCAACACATCCCCCTTTTTTCCAGAGTGACCTCCTACGAAATGGACGATCTTCTGCCACGCATCTCTTCCAACGGATGACTAGGATGACCTCAGGACTCCATCCTTCAGAAATCCTTGTGCCTTCATACTTCGGTCCTCCCGAAGTGAATTCTCTCCGGAGTGCAGTATTTGATGACACTTGTCCCATTGGCTTGGACGACTCATATCTACTTCGGATGTTTAGAAGTTTTGTGATGCAAAATCCTCTTTTCTCTCAGAGTTGGCCAACATCATGCTAACCACAACCTCAATCTAATCATTCAAGGGCATATACATGACCCTATAGATCTATGACTCACAACTTCTATTTAAAGGTCCCTTGGGTCCCAGTCCGTGCCACTCCAAGACGGACACCTGAAAATCTCGTCACTCGACACATGGGCTCCCACATGATCTTGATGTTAATGCTTGCATCTCCATGATCGAATGGTCATGAAGGCTCCTCAAGGATCCTTAGATCCATGGTCCACACCAAATTTGGGACTTCGGGACTTCAGGGGTTTTGGTGTTACCAAACCTCTGTACTCCCAAAGTGGTCAACACCGGGATGACTATAGCATAGATCTGACAGTTGGGATAGCTCCCAGGAATATACAGATCTACAACCCAGAATTATGTCAGGACTTCAGGGGATTCACCTCCTCTGCAACGAATATGACCAATTCATCAAACTCACGAAGTCCGAAGGGATCGAAGGGTTAACGTTTGTGTTCCTTCTCTAGATCCTACGATCATGAAGAACTTCGACTCCTACCAAACTAATCTAATCCATTTGTCTTTCAAACGAAAGGATCTCTCCTTTAGGGGCTTGAAAATCACTATTCTAAATGAGTTCTGTCAGTTTCTTAAATACTTAAGTATTTTGCACTAATTATCCTAAACTTAACGCTTAGAGAAATCCTACGCGCACCTCTTACACTCATCTATCAACTCTAGAACTTAAGGGGGGGGTTCTCGATCTCTGCCCACCTCATAGAGGCTTTGTGCACACATGCACTACCTCTCCTGATCTTGACTGACCCCTTCCTTCAAAACAACTGGGAGTGTCGGCATGCACACGTGAGGCTATGCCCAAAGTCAACAAATTCACACTTCATTTATTTTTACTTGAGCCACCATAGGGCTCATGCATTTATGTGTATAGGCTAGATAATTTCTTATTTTCTTAAATACACAATTAAGAAGTATTGAAGGGATACAGTATAACCATTAAGAAAACATGTCCATCCCTACAACATTTATAGGATATCCAACTTTAATTCACAGTTACCACTTAAATATACAGGATATGAGATTACTTATCTATTACAGGTGGTATCCAACTAACTAACTGTGGGTGTTCATCCTTCCACCCAACCACAGGATCATAGGCCTTCATTCTTAGTGCTCTAGCCACGCCCATGCCAAGCCATGATATTCCCAGGGAATTTATGCCAATTCTCATCGATCCTTTCTCTTTCGTATCTTCTACAAGGTTTAGCAGATGCTTCCTCAACATCAATCTTGTGGTCTTCTACTCGAGTCATGTTCTCGGCATACTCTCATAGATATTCCTCTTTATCATAGACATCGATGAGGTTTATCAAATTCTTTCTTCACATCAATCTCATGGCCTTCGACTCATTCTCCGTTGGGGGGGGGGGTTCCTCTCATATTCTCCACTTTTTTCTTGATATCCTCTTGCGTTCCTTGCATGCACCTCCCTCCTATCCTTTTTCTTATTCCAGAAGGAGACCTTGGGTCCGTTCTGGGTCTGCAGGACCCTCTGGTACTTTAGGATGATCTTCTGCAGCTAGACCATTCTTCCATTCATGGGGGTGTTTGAGGGTTCAACCACCGGTCCTTTTCTTATTAATTGTTCTTTTATCATGTTCACATTCTTTCCTCTAGTGATATCATGACTAGTACTTTCAAGGCTTCACACCCACAGTCATTTATTTGGCAATTGAACAATAATACATTTACTCTGTTCACATGCCATAGCATGTAAATCCTAATTAATGATTAATTACAAGTTGGCGGAAACGAGGGGTGTTATAGTTCCCTCCCCCTTAAAAGGAACATCATCCTCGATTTTCTTTCTTAGTATCACATGTCATGCCTTTATCATTCATCCACTTTAGAAGTCTTGATATTCTTTTTCGGTCATGTCCTTTTTCAGACTCTAAATCTTCGTCACATGCCTTCAATAATTCTTGGACAAAAATTACATTAATGATAGTATCATGTGAAAACATTTTATTGTTGCATAAAATTTCTAGGAAAAATTCATAATCTAGAACAATAATTATCTGTGAAGTTTGTGGATTTGTATCCACATGGATATCTTGTTATCCAATCTCATTGTTTTTCCTTGACATACCCATTGTATGCATGATCCCAATCAATAGTTTATAAGAACTATAAGAGTCTCCTCTTCCTTGCAGTCACTCACCCTCCAAGCCCAGGCTTAGGCATCCCCTTCTCTATTATAGTTCCTTGGGTGATCCATCTTGCCTTGAAAAGGTTTTCTCACACAAGGATAATCCTAGAGACTTTATTGAGTGTTATAGTCAAGGCATCCCTCAGACTTTCTCTGCCAAGGTGTCCCTCCAACTTGTGTTACCTCAACACAACATATTCTAGGTGATCATGGCTTACCACAGGGTTATCATGGCACAACAGGGGCCCCCTTCATGATTTTTAGTTGGATAGCCTTCATATGTCCTTTCTGGACATATATTTTCTTCTCACTTATATCACAGGCATACATAATTCATGAGACATCATCACAATTCTAAATTTCAGAAATTTATTGCAATCTGTCACCCACATATTTTCCAATTTATTCATTTATTTTCAAATATGTTTTGCACAGAACTAGATTCACAAGAATGGGACTTTCCTCCACATAGCAGTTTAGCTCAGAAGGAAATCGTTCTTACTTATGGGATTGCAACATTTCCATATCCAAGACTCTTTCTTCCTACAAGTCAACTTTCCTTAGCCAAACAAATTATTAGTTTTCATGCACACTATAGAGATGTGACATCTGTTAATTTCACCTTCGTGCTCTGCAATGATCCCCGACCATCAATCTAATCAAATGACTGGTGTTTGATCCTTTAACTCCAGTGGGTAGTGAAGTCAATTTGAAAACTGCGATTGATCTCCCCTCCAATGAGCGGCTCACATTCATCTCCTATATCTGGTTCTTGAGTATCTTGATTCGATTAGTGTTTTCTTCCTGAATCATACTCTACTTGGGTATTCGTGGCATACTACTTCCTTTCAAAAAATTTGTGCATAACATTAAAACAATAAAACATTTTCAGACATGTCCTAGCACATTTTTATGCACTTCATCACATTATCCTTAATGTTTTCATGAGTGCAACAAAAACAAATCTCGATTGTTTCTACAGCAATATGACTGTTATCACTGAAATTTCGTCTGCACAGGGCAACAAGAACTCAACATCATCAACACAGAAAAACAATCATCCATGGCACAAGGATTAACTCCACAGCACATCAAAAGGGCCAAA
>JZKD02S1705265.1:555010-576110 GCA_000966675.3 Picea glauca
ACAGATCTTTGGTTTATCTCCATAAAAGATAAAAACTATCTCTAAAATCCATATACTTTGGACATGCCTCTAAGTCTTACAAACACCAGATTGATAATAAATGCACTCTAATTTATTTGGGTAGATTTAGAGCTCAACAATCCTCTTGTGCGCCTTGCACGCACATCCCTCCTATCTTGTTCCTTCTATTAGAAGGATACCTCCGATCCATTCTGGGTCTGCAGGACCCTATGGTACTTTGGGATGACCTTGTGCATCTAGACCATGCTTCCAATCATGGGGGTGGTTGAGGGTTCAATGACCGGTCCATTTCTTATTAACCATTCTTTTATCGTGTTCACATTATTTTCTCTAGTGATATCATGGCTAGTAATTTCAAGGATTCACCCCCACGGTCAGTTATTTGGAAATTAAAAATAATACATTTACATTGTTGCCATGCCACAACATGGAAATCCTAATTAATGATTAATTACAAGTTGGGGGAAACAGGGATGTTACATCGTACCTAGGAAGCCACCAGTTGTATCTTTTTTCTTTCCTACATTTCATCAATATCATACAATACATATTTAAATATTTGCAAGTCAACCTCCTTCCTCCCAAACTCACACTCATCGCTAAAATGGATGCAGTTGTTCAATAATTCCATCTCACTGCACCTGGGGCATGTCCCGTATAAGCAATATTTTTGATAGAATGTACAACTATTTCGCCTTGTACAGAATGTGTTATGAATAAAGCATGTAGATGATTATGACATCAATATAACTCAACATTTTGGCACAAGGTTGTTATGAAATACATGATAATAACCATACTTAATGTGGTATCGAAAAAAACATGTGTTATGGATTGTGTTTATTAGAACATACCAAGACTTTCATTTGTGGAAAGAAATTTGGCCCAAGTTAACTACACTATGTACAATCTAGAATCTCTAATAAAATTGTATGTGTCATGTCAAGAAAGTGTTTAATGTGGGGTTAACAGTCCCCAGATTTCCTTCTCAATGTTAGTACATATTGTTTGTTGGAAGAAGGCCTAGTGTTCTCATGCAAAAAAGTTTGTACTAGTCCCTTAACTACTCTAATTAACTTAATGTTAGTGTTAGCACTAATATTTTCATGATCAAATTTTTCTCTTAAAAAATTCATATTTTTCCTGCATATTGATAATTCGGGCCTTCTTAGCATCCTTCTTTCCATATTGAGTTCATATGTGGGGTTTTATAGTCTAAAACTAAGATTTTGAAAAGGGCGCTACGGGAAGTCCTCGCATCAGCCTGTTTTCAAGAAAATGACATAGTTTTGGGTTTTTTGTGATGGTTGATGGTGAAACATGATAATTACACTATTCCACACCCTAAAATACACATATGACATGAGTAGGGAGGCATCAAAATGTAATGATAATCCATAATGGCATGAAATATCATATCCTATGTTTTTTCCTTATAACAAGAAGAGGGGGTTTGGAGATGGTTTTGTGATTATTAGGGATGAACTTAAACATGTTATATCCTTTAGATACCATTTGTGATCATCATCAAATAGTTTTGGAGCAGTCTTGAATGAAAAAAGAGAAAATAGACTGTTGAAAATAGGGGATTTTATGGAAATGACTTTTTTTGCAGTCAAGTTCAGACTTAGTCTCTGACCAAATGGAGAGGAATTTGTGAAAAAAAAAGAGTCTTTTATCAAACACGGTCTCATATACAAAACCATCTCTCATTTTTTACACAGGTGTCACTGTTTAGGAGATACAAGAAGACCTTTACAGGTCATTTTTATAATTTGAAAGCTTTGGAAGTTCTTGTTTTAGTCATCAAATTTGGGAACATATTACGAGGCAATGGAGAGGTATTTTGAAAAATAGAAAGATGATTTTTTCAAGAATAGACCCAATAACAAAAACCTCTCACATTTGGTACACATATATTATGGTTTGAGATATAGGAAGCGATTTTTCAGCCCTATTTTTCAAAAATTCGTCATATAATGGGACAATCAACCCTTAGCTCGATTTTGCATGTGCCAAGAGGAGGTGTCAAGTTAGGAAGACACATGTATGTTAAAGGAGGATATTTTTTCTAAACATCCTCAAACATTTGATCTGAGTTGAATGTATTTAATGCTTTAAATTTTAAACCCTAGATTTTAGGTATGGGACTGATTTTCCAGATTTTTTGTAATATTGTTGATATGACTAGGTGCAAATTTGACCCTAGGAGGTGTCATCTATATCTATTTTGAGTATATAATATCCAAAATTTGAGGATCTAGTTGTTATCTCATAGTTCTATAAATCTCATGGAAAATCATATGTAAAGGGGGATTCAGTCTGAGAGGTTGAGAGTGAGATGCAAAGGGTTGAAAGTCTATATAATATCTTGAAAAACCTATCATGAATTTTATGCAAAGGAACTTCAACAGATAAAAAAGTTTTTGATCATTTTGTTATTCTGTGTTAATCATTTTTATATCATCTTATTGAATATGTATTTTTTTGCTATAGGGTATACGTATGCAAATCATGTGTTGAGAGATTTATTGTATAGGTTATGCTTTAATTTTCTCCACATGTATATTCAAGTTATTAATTCAGGTTTAGAAAGGGTTTCTAAATACTGAGTTATTCTTCTACTATTAGTACATCAAAGATCAAGGTGTTCTTTGGTTAACTTTCAGTTTGTTTCCACTTTTCTTTCATTACATCCCTTTACAAATTTGGAGTTGATGTAAGTTTTGTTGACCTGATTTGTCTAGCCATAGAATGTTACGTCATGGCTATTTATTTTTTATGGACTCCATGCCCAATGGCTAGCTGCTAATATGTAGTTGGCTCACTTCCCTCTTGTTGATCCTGCCATTTTCACAGTTTCTTAAACCCAACCAAATCATTTTTAATCTAAGATGTTCTAGGCTTGATTCAACAACAGTATTGAGTCAACTTCTAGTGTTAACATCTTTGGAGACACCACCGGGGAGAGAAGAACGAAGTGATATTCCTTGGGAGAACGACATTGAATAGATCCATATCTTGATTGTTGATATTAGCAAGACACTAGTTAGACTGCAATTTTCTACCTGGCGACACCAATTTCATGATAGATGAATCTATTGGCAACTTCACTGGTTTGAAATGGATGTTATTCCTTCTTAGAGGTATGCATTTTGTAATTTCTCAAACATAGATGGTTTTCTACATCTAGTGCCTACTATAGCATAATGGGATGACTATCTTCCCAGATTCATAGGAAGAAGGCATGATCATCCTAGTGAACACTTATTAAATTTTCATAAATGAATGCTTGAACATGATCTTGTTCACGAGGATTTAATAATCAAGATGTTTAGATTCTCTTTGGAAGAACATGCTCGTGAATGGTGTCAATCCCTTCTTGTTGTTAGTGTTGATTTGTTGCAGGACTTTCATGATGCATTTAAGCAAAGATATTTTGTTAACCTTCCTTATGAAAGATGTTGTCATGAGTTTGATTTTTTATGTAAAGGATCTGATAGTCATGAAGAGTATACTTGTGTTGAAGAGCTTGAGAAGGATATTAGTTCAGATCAAATTCTTGAAGATATAGTTCTTCCTTATTTACCTATTTCTCATAATGAAGAATCTGATGAGTATGATGTTTTTCCTCTTCAAAATACAATGTTGCCTTATGATTTTCGTGAAATTTCTGCTATTCTAAAAGTTGCAAATGAGTCTCGTGTTCAAGGAATTAATTAGTAGTTTAAAGAGTGTTTCTTTGTCCTTAGTGGTTTTGAAGCATATGATTTTCATAAAATATTGCAAGGAGAGAAAGAGCAGCCCGATCTTATTCATGTAGTGGGTTTCAAGAAACAACATTTTGATCTTTTAAATCAGCTAAAATTTTGCCATATTCTTCATGATCCAATAGTTGATTGGATGGAGTCCCTGTTTTCAAAAGATTCATAGGATGACAATTTTGGTGCGATGTTTCTTTGCAGCTGTGAGTATGAGCCGTATGAGAAAGTTTTGTTGCATACATCAGATTCTTTTTTTGTTTTTTCAGACAACTTTAAGCATAAATCCATGCTAAGAAGTCAGTTTCTTGATTGGTTATTTTGGAAGTTTGTATATACATGATGAAAGAAGTTCAGTTGGTTAGTGTAAGTTTATGCACATCAATAAGCTCAACATATGAGAATTTGGATTCCATCATTATGTTTGTTATAAATATTTCTTTCAGTTTTCTTGGATAAGTTGCATAAGTTTGGAAAGAGGTGAATGACTCCATAGCCCAACGGAGCACTGCTGCAACTTTTCTTTTTGTTTTTCAAAGTTCATTTTTAAGTTTTCAGTAAATTTTCGCTGGACTTCAAAAGCTGAGAAGTTACCATTTATAGAATAAATATGGCATAAATCCCAATGTATCTAAGGCATAGTTATGTCAAAGTTCTTGGAGTTTCACAGGGAGAACTCCATCCCCCATGCAACCAATGCTAGCACTAATATTTTCATGATCAATTTTTTTCTTAAAAAATTCATATTTTTCCTACATAATGATAATTAGGCTTTATTAGCATCCTTTTGTCCATCTTAAGGTCATAAGGAGATACAAGAAGATATTTACAGCTCATTTTTCAAATTTGAAAATTTTGGAATTTCATGTTTTAGTCATCAACTTTGGGAACATATTATGACGCGATGAAGAGGCATTTTGAAAAATGGAAAGAGTATTTTTTGAATAATAGACGCAATTACAAAAACCTCGCTCAGTTTTTACACATCTATTATGGTTTTGGAGATATGAAGTTATTTTTCAGCCCTATTTTTCATAAGTTCGCCATATAATGGGACAGTAAGCCCTTAGTTTGATTCCACACATAAAAAGATGAGGTGTCAAGTTAGGAAGACACATGGATTTTCAAGGAGGATATTTTTTCTAAACATCCTCAAATATTTATTCTGAGTTGAATGTATTTAATGCTCTAAATTTCAAACCCTAGATTATAGGTATGGGATTGATTTTCCAGATTTTTTGTAATCTTGTTTATACGACTAAGTGAAAATTTGACCCTAGGAGGTGTCATATATATCTATTTTTAGTATATCATATCCAAACTTTGAGGATCTAGTTGTTATATCATAGATCTATAAATCTCATGGAAAATCATATGTAAAGGGGGATTCAATCCAACAGGCTAAGAGTGAGATGGAGAGGGTTAAAAATCTATGTAATATCTTGAAAAACATGTCATGAATTTATGTAAAGGAACTTCAAAAGATAACAAAGTTTTTGATCAGTTTGATATTCTGTGTTAATCAGTTTTTTTGTTATCTCCTTGAATATGTATTTTGCTGCTATAGGGTATACATATGCAAATTTTGTGTTGAGAGAGTTATTGTATAGGTTATGCTTTAATTTTCACCACAAATATATTCAAGTTCTTAATTCAGTTTTAGAAAGGGTTTTTGAATAATGATTTATTATTCTATTGTTAGTACATCAAAGATCAAGGTGTTATTTGGTTAAATTTCAGTTTGTTTCATCTTTTCTTCAATTACATATCTTTACAAATTTGGAGCTGATCTAAGTTTTGTTGACCTGATTTTTCTACCCATAGAATGTTACGTTAGGTTTTTTTTTTTTTTATGGACTCCGTTCCCAATGGCTAGTTGTTGATCTGTAGTTAACTCGTTGCCCTCTTCTTGATCCTGCCATTTTCACAGTTTATTAAACCCAACCAAATCATTTTTAATCTAAGATGTGGTAGGCTTGACCCAATATAAGTCTTGAGTCGAATTCTAGCGCTAACAAATAGAATGAGCTAGCCTACTAGTGAAGGCCCACATATATGTTTGAAAACCTATGTCGAGGCTATGTAATATATTAGAATACTTTCAAAGTGTTTTTATGTCACATTTTATGAGATGAAAGGTTTGTTTGAGAAAAAAAAAAATTCTTGTGATCTTGTTGATTAAGGGATTTTCCCCATTTGATCATGGGTCGTAATCACAATAGAGTGAGACCAAGTGAAAGAGACAAAAGTATCCCCTCAGTGACAAGAACTCAAAAACCAAAGAAAATAACTACTTTAATTATGATAACTTAGGGATTGAGAGGAGAAAAGAAGGTGCACCTTGTTCTCCCGTTTGATGTCGATCCATGCTCCAATTCACCGAAGAACTCCTAATATCCTGCTGGAATCAACCTGCAAGACAGATACAAAACTAGGTATATGACGAAAGTAGTTATATGATAAAAAAAATATGCATGTTATATGTCAAATTCAAAGTAAACACAAAGACAAAATTATAGTGAAGAGAAATCTGGGGGAAAACAAGATCTTTTATTACCAACAAGTGGAAAAGGGAAGTTACAACCTTTTCTAGCCTTAGGCACCATCTTGAAGCCAACTATCTGGGTTCCTTCAGGAATCCTCAAGCATCAACTCAATCGATATGTAATTCTCTCAATGAATCATATAGGGATAAGGAGACACCCTATATTCACATAAAAGGAGAAAGAATCTATGGAAAAGGAGTTTCCATATTAAAGGGGATGTTTCTTAGAGAATATAGGGAAAGGAGGCTTGCTAGATGTTGGAAACATAACTTTGTGTTGGATTACTAAGAGGGGGGGTGAATCAATAATGAGCAATTTATACACTTTTAACCACAGATTATATCCCTTTAACTTATTCAACAATGTTCATTATTTCATCATTAATATGTTATTGCATCATATAGCATTAAAATCCATGAGTGCATAATAAACAATCATATACACATCCAAAAATTGCATAGTACACTAGTATTTTACATGGAAACCCAATGCGAGAGAAAACCACATAATTCTTTTCTTATATGTCTTTAATAATTACATTCAATGAAGCACCAACTTCCAATTCTCTAGCTCCAACCAGAAGGACGTTCCAACCCCCTGTGTTCTCCAACTCCAACCTGAAGGTGGCTACAACCACCCAATTCTCTAGCTCCAACTAGAAGGAGGCTCCAACCCCCTAATTCTAAGGCTCCAACTAGAAGGAGGCTCCAACCCCCTAATTCTCAGGCTCCAACTTAAAGAAATATCCAACTCCTTGGTTCTCCTCCTCCAACTGAAAGGTGTCTCCAACCACCTATCCTTGCCTCGTCCTACCACCCTGAAATATAAATTCCAAATATAGACAACCTTCCTCTATCACTGAATCAACCATTGTCTCTATCAACATATACCAACAACCTATAACAAACTGTACCAACAACCTGTACAAATAACATATGCCAATAACCTGTCACAATAATCTCATCAACCAATCATGTACATCAATAACTAGCACAACATGTACTATCACAAGTGCATAAACCATGCACATCACAACACCTCATAACCATCACCAAGATCAAGATGTGCTTCTAATAATATACCAATATCTTTATGCCACATTAACCATAAACTATGTGCCAACAATACTACTAGCAAGTGCCTCTAACAATGTACCAATCATGTATCAACAACACATCAACTATGACTAATCAATATGTACCAACATCATCAAATATACACCTCATGTATGTGCCAACTCATCAACTACATGCCTCAACCATGTACCCAACATGTACCTCAACCTCATAACAAATAAATTCACCAAGAGATCCAACAAAAGGCCTCCAGCAATGTATCACACTATCCATAAACCAAATACCATAAACCCTTACATCAAACCATGTGCCAAAACCTCATTCTTATTTAGCCTCAATCATGTACCATGTCATGACAAAATGTAACCATCAAAACATACCTGTAACTTTGTAATAGACCTGGCGTATGTGATCACAGACCTGTAGACCTTCCTCAACTTAAATGAATAAAGGTCTAGAAATTATACACAATATTCTTTAGTGTATTATCTACAATTCTTCCAGGTTTCACTTCTTGGAACCTTCCAGAAAAGGAGTTATAGAAAAAATGGAAAATCTTGTTGAATTCTAGATTAATCTAGAGTGTGAACTTGTACGACATGCCACGTGCTCAATGTTTGATATCTTATTCTGAAACTTTCACACAACAAACTGTGACATGTAATATTCCATTAAAATTATCCTCGCATCATTTTGATTTTCTATGAAGAAGTTAAGACCATTTTACCCGAAAAAAATTAGAACACATCATTAAAAGACTTCATCCTCCCTTGGATTTTCGGCCTTATTTAATCCACCTTCCCTCTGAAATTCTCCTTATATCTCCTTGGTTACCTCAGTCACTTATAGATTTTTAAAATGATCAATAGGTGCTAATGGGAGTCTCATGATATCTTATTTATACTTCCCAAGTAACTTCCTTTAGGGACAACTTGTAATTGTTTTACCCCTTCTCCTCAATCTAGGGCTAAACAAATTTCTTGTTGCCACTAACTTTTCCTTAATTATTCAAATCATAAATACTTTATTGCAACTTATTTATCATTAATTAGCTTCTTGTTGCAACCACTTTACCCATAATTAATTAATTTCTTGGTCAACCACTTTGACTATTCAAGCTTCTTGTTACAACTACTTTACCCATAATTAATTAATTTCTTGTTTGACCACTTTGAATATTCAACCTCCTTGATGATTTTCTAGGAGCTTCTAGAATAATTGAATTCTTGTTGACCTTCTAGGGGCTTCTAGAATATTCTTTAGGGTCCTCCAAATTCACAAGGCCATATCTCACTAATCGTGAAGAACCACACGATGTACCATATATCACCGGAAATGGAACGGCATGTACTATCCATATAGAATAGTCTTACCTGCATATTCACTGATATTCATGCCTTTATACTTCAAACAAACTCATGTCCCTTACCCAAACTTTGGTATCTACCAAAATGTGTTACCGGACATACTCAAGGGTTGACATCAATATCTAGGGGCTGACATCAATATACAATATCACTCTCCGAGGGTTGACATAAATGAAAACCAACTATCCAAACCAATTGTTTGACACTTTGCATGAAGGGACTTGTGTTGTCCTCTTTATCCCTCTATGGGTATTTTATATCTTCCCAAAGAGGTTTGGGGAGTTGAATTCCATTATGTATAGGAAAGGGTCATTGGGAAATGATCCCAACTAAAAAACTCACCCAAAAACATATGAATATATTATTTTTCACCAAAAATGAGGGCATATGCCGGTTGCAGTGAGGAAAGGTGCAGATTTCCATGTGTTGCACTAGGTAAACCCGTGGATATTCTCCTAAAGCATGTTTTTTAAATGATTCTTGAGAGGAATTTTTAGGAAACAGTCTAGAAAGCATTGGGAAAGGGTTAGGCCATGTCACAAAAGCATGGTGTGGCTTTTTGTGTTATAACAGATGCCCCCTGATGTGTGAGGTTTGAAGGGGAAACGGATGGCTAAAATGCATTATTAACTCTAATAGGAGAGGATGCATTGAATTATCCACAGAGGTTCTCGAACAACAGATCCAAAAATTAATAATCATCAATAAAGATTAAGCAAGAATATTTTTTCCCAAGTCGGGCATAACCATGCTCAGGAATGATAAAGCATGGCCTCCAAAGAAAATACACTATGGATCCATGGTACATATGAAAGTATCACTAATGTACATGGCCAAAAACAATACATAGTGGATCCATGTGATAAATATGAAGTAGCAATCATGGACATGAGTAATACACAGTGGATCCATGTCAAAGTAGACCATAACCACGAAGAGATACACATTGGAGTTATGTCTCAATATCAAGAACATAAGATATCTAGAACCAAGAGAATGAACAAATTGATCTTATGAAAGTACCAAAGTCAGTGAGGTGGCACCATATGAGTTGGGAAGGAGGAAAAAAGAGGTGTTTCTCGTACTTAACCCAAATTATTCATAGCAATACATCCTAGTACAATTCTACACTATGTGAATAAATGAGCCAAAGTCAAACATAGTGAGACATTGTTTGATTATCGGTCATTGATGTATACCATTAACAAAAATGAGACAACCCACCAATAATGATGATGGGATTCAAGATACCATGGTACTATCTAACACGCGTTAATAAATGAGATGGTGTTGAACACCAGGTAGAAACAATCAAGCAAGGGACATTGATGTTGTTAGCACTCTGTAAATTTTGTTCACCTGGATAGACAAACGATAGAGGTAAATGCTTCAACCTACTTTAGAGATGGGCACTAGCCTACTCAACTCAGGGATGGCTCTCTCATGTTGCTTGATATTTATTTGATAATCAGTGGCTAGATTTAGTTTGTTTTGGGGGTTTTTTATAAAATTTGATGGAAAAGAAGGGGAGGAACACTCAGGGCTATGGAGTCAAAATTATGAAATTGAATGAAAACAATGATTGGCCAGTAGAACTCTCTAGAGGATAAAGGTTAAATGAGGAAATGAATCTGAGTTATTAATTGAGTTTAAGCAGGGTGTAAGAAGAAAGAGAAAACAAATAACTGCATCAGAGCATTACTAAAATGAATTCTGAAATAGTTAAGAGGAAATTCACACAGTTTAAATTGCTTAAGTCGGGAGCATCACAAGATGAATTATGGGATTTTAACTATCCAATTTAAATAGAACACAGTGCAAATGGAAATAAAGAATCACAGGAAATGCATATGATCAGAGAAGACAAAACTCATATCACCACCATTCGAATCTTTTCATAGAGATTTCAAAAGATTTTGCATGTATATTCAATTCAGCTCCAGAAAATTACAATAGAGTTTAGAAGCAACAAAAAGGTGCCCTTGCACTTCTCCTAACATTAATTCATTCAAAATTTCTAGTACTTATAAAATTCAATTACAATGGATGAAAATGAAACGTTTCTGCTTCTACAAACTACTATAATAATTTCAACTGACAATCTCGCCATATGAACCGATTTACAATGATTAAGCAAAAAATGTTTCATAGACTAGGGACAAATCTCTTTGAATACTCGGCTTCCTTAGCGCCATATCTCATGCTCATATCTCTTGTTCAATTTTCCATTTTAGTGACACCTGGAAGTTACTTACTGGTTCCTGGAAAATTGCATCTTGTCTTGCCTAACCGTGTGATCTCCTTCCACTGTGATTCGGAAGGAATCTCGTACTCTATCATATCCTTTATTATAATATACAGGTCAATGGAAGTAGAGTAAGACATAGTTGGTAACTCGATATTCACTATCTTGAACTGATTCAAAATCTCAAAGTCTACAACCAATATTCCACCAAACTGGGCCCCTTCAGGTTCTCTTCTATGCCTTCAAATTTTGAATGATGCATTTTGCACTGAGTGAGGAGATAATTGTATTCCTCTTGATTTTATAATTTACCTTTACCATCCCAAAATGGTGGGAGGCTCTTGATAAACAATTGTTCAAATGCATCTTTAAACTCTTGTATTCTCTACTCCATTTTCATAGCTTTGGTTTGAACCGATTTGAGAAAATTGTGTTTAGGGATGATCCTCCTTGCCCAAATGATCAGTGCAATTATGTTCTTTACCCAAATGGTTTGAAGATCAATAGTGGGAATAGAATTCAACAATTTAATAGCATTCTGGGCCCATTCCAAGGGATGTTTTTCCAGTGTCTCATTAACAACAGTACATCTGCTTCAGGCAGTGACAACCATGTTGTCTTTGTCATTTATAAAATTTAGGTAAACTCTGAACTTAGCAACGTCAACAGAAACAACATCCCAGATTACATGTTTATCTCCTTGCAAAAGTCCTCTAACTTTCAACCTCATCTTCAATTTTTTCACCCTCTCTTGCAAATCTTGATTATCTTTCTTAAATTGGACCATCCTTTATTCCTTTGTTTTCATCTGTTGTTGTAGCTTTTCTATGACCTCCTTAAGGTTCTTGATCTCCCATGTCTTCAAGATTACTTGGGATATAGCCTGAACCAATCCATCAGTGCTTGATCTAGGTTTTGTATTAGAAGGTACAATGTCAGCCATATCTGATGTTTCTACATGTCCTTGTGACCAATTCTCTTTCTCTTTTTCTAGTTGCAACACTTTAGCTTTGTAATTTAGTGCTTCTTGTATGAATGTCTCCTTTTCTTTCTCTAGAGAAGCTAGCTCTTTTGTCTATGGATGTTCTATGGCAGACATATTCAGCTTCTTCTTTAGGCTTTGAATAATCTTCTCTTTCTCATCTAAAGAAGCCTTTACCCCTTGAGGGCCTTCAGATTCCAATGTTTTGACCTGTGTCTTCCAGGCCTTGCTGGATGCTCTCTCCTACTTCAATTGAACATCCAATTTTAGTGCATGTGTTGCCAGTCTTGAAACCCTCAGAATCAAACTTAGGTAGTCTAAATATAGCATGTCAATGGCATTCCTGTGGAACTTTACTTTGTCTGGGGCACCAATATTTTCATAATGCATCTTGATTTAAAAAAAATTATCATCATCTTATATTGCTATGTTAAATGTCTTTCTTTCCACGTCCCTGACTGAAAACAGAGAAGAATTATGTTGGGAGATCTTCTCTAACTCAGGAAACAAGTCTCTTATTTCACTATTGGCCATAATTCCCTTCATAGAATAATGATTCATTAAGTCTTCTTTGGATTGGTAGATTGCCCCATGTGTCTTGCCAAATACATGTTTCTTACTGCTGAAAACCCTTGAGCTGCTTTCACTCTGTGGCATGCTTCATGTACCAGCCTCTTCGTTCTTGGTTACTCTTTCCACCATATCCATGCTCGTTTTCACTTTAGATTCTTCTTCTTCCAGGTCTACTATCTGAGAGGATGGTGTGATTTTCATTTTCTTAAGACTATTTTGCTGACTACTGGCACCCAATGCCTCTAAATTGCTCCTTTTGTTATAAACAATCATCTTTGGAGCTTTAATAATAAACTTTGGGGACTTTTTCTAAGTTCGAATATGCTGAGGGGCGGACTCTATTTGTTGTGCCTAATCAGGTTGCAAAGTGACTTCCATATTTGCACAGGTTTCCTGATTAGCCAGTTCATCAAATCCTTCCACATGCTCATTCTCGTAGGGGCCTTGTCTCCTCATCAGTATTCTTTTAGATATGATCTAATGGGGATCAAATTAACTCCCTTGTAACTGTGTAAACTTGAATACACTAAGTTTGTCTTGGATCTTAGGTAAATGGGACCTGGTCTTTACCACAAAGGGCCCTATTATGAAAGGAAATTTTAAGTTATTGTGCGGTTTCAGAAAATGCTCTATCTCTGAAATAATTCTTTGTCTAATGAACTCTATGGAAAAGAATTTGCGAGTCAGAAAGATAGGAAAAAGGTAAGGTCCTTCTTGATAACCATATACCGAAATTACAGTAGAGTGTGTGAACAACATCCAATCTCCCACCCTGTTCTCTGGATTGGATTGCAAAGAGCTTTTCATTTCTTCCAAAACCCTTGGCAGGTCCGTGCCAAAGATTAGACTATAAACCTTGGAAATGATCTTGTTTATGAAAATAAGCATGGTGATCCTTTTTCATTTAGTCGAGATGAATGAGGCCTCAGGGAATTCAGTCTTATTCAATTCCAAGAACATTCTCGGCAAGTGCGTGTAGTACCTGAAGTGTCTCAGTAAATTGAAATTTACCAGTTGTTGGTGCATATTATTAGCAATTATCTTTTCAAAACTGATACAGACCGACTGACTAGACTCTGACATAAAAAAGGTCAACATGAAACCCATCATGACTTCTACTACAAGCTTGTCATTATCCAATCCTAGAATTTGACTAAGTATGGAACAAGCCCACTAGACTTCAACAACCATGACGCTTACATTGATAGGTAACGAAAGACTCTTAGAGTGGTGTTCATGTTTAACAATGGTTTGCAGAAATAGGGTTTTTACTTCAGAGGGACATTCTCTATAGACTATGATCATTTTTTCTTCCTCGAGGGCTATGAAATTGAGGGGGCAGACTCTGATATACTGAGGGTGTGTCGAATTGACGGGATATCTATTTCGCATAAGACTTTTGACCCTACTTATTCAAAATCACCTTTTCTTCCTATGAATATTGTTCTGCACAGCAGTGTACGAACTCTGGGAAAGGGAAAACGACTTCTATGGTGTAACGGGTAATGGAGGCTTGGGCCACTTCGAGGAAGGGTATATGTTTTCCAACATTGTCTAGCAAATTGGATTTGGACACAGAAATGGGTGAGACTGTTATATCTATATCAAATACATCTTAGTCCCTATCAATTACGTTTTTTTATTTAGAGGCAAGGTCTTGCTCTGTTATGGATAAAACGACTGGCTTCATGGCCATAATGTAAAATACCTATGAATTGGTGGAGAATGGTCGAATCTAGTTCACTGTTGAGCTTCAGTTTCAAATGGAGCATTTGCACCAATTTTCTAACGTTCAAACATTTTGAAATATCATAAAATAATGAGAGGGAACCTCCTTTTATATGCTCTTTTCGATATCGGGGGTGGGGAAAAACAATTTTGGGTAGACCGCTTTTGTCCCTGATATGCCTCTGATGGTGCCAGGTGTCCATGGAATGAAAACGTGGTATTTTCCCTGGCCTTCCCTCGAACAATTATCTTCCACGCTACTTCATCGCCTGATATGTGTCTTGGTCATCGATATGGGTCGCACTTCAGTATCTACAGTCGTCAGGCCTCGTCAACTTTCGTGCCTCCGCTATATTTGGCCCTTCTTCGCCAGATATAACCTGGCCCTCCAAATCAATCTACATCTCCACACCACTTTAGCCTTTTGCTAAATCTGAAACTTATATTCCATACAAAATTGTTATGGTGATAACATAGGCTCCAACTAGGGAAATGTATACCTAGTGCCTATCTATTGGGTTGCGGTTTATCCATGTGATCTGAATCCGCTGGTATTTATTGAAAAACTCAAAATCGACCCAGCATATCTCAGGGCCTTCACCTCGGGCTTCAACTATGCTGCTTTTATTCCAACTTCTTTATGAGAAAACATAAAAATGATTATGTACAATGAATGGGCGGGGTGATGATTGTTCAAACAATGTAATGCTTGAGGAACCTATCATTCATAGGCCCTCCTCCAATGATTTTTCCATTACTCTCTTATAAAAAGTAGACATTGCTCCCACGATATGCTGCAATTTTGAATGGGACCAACCATAGGTGATAAAATTTCCCATGTTTTCCCTTATCTTTGTTTCTGGAATCCCATTTTAGTACCTAGTCTCCTGGTTTGAAGTCATCCACCTTGGTATGTCTGTCAAAAGCCTCTTTGTTCTTGTCTTGGCGCAGTTCAGTATTGTCGAAAGTTTTTCGTTGGTTTGTTGTAAACTGATGAGTTCATCCTTCCTTCTTCGTGTGGCATCTGTCTGTACATCTTGCTCCTGCAACAGTCTCATTACTGGAAACCCCAATGTAGTAGGAAAAATTTCTTTAGTTCCATAGACGATCTGGAAAGGGGACGTGGAAATGGATCTTTTTTGGGATATCCTATCATCCCACAGTGCGTGGATGAGCTTTTTGTAACATGCCTTTTTATTCTCTTGCAACATTTTTTTGATGATTCTGACTAAGCTTTTATTCGAAGAATCAACCAGTCCATTCCCTTGAGGGTAGTATTATGTATAATGACCAAGGGTGATATTGTAATCACTGCATAATTTTTCTATTTTATTGGATTTGAAAGTTATTGCATTGTCTATTATGATCTTAGTCAGGCACCCGAACCTGGACATAATATTTTCTTCTAAAAATCAGATGATAACATCATCTGTTGCCTATCTGGTGGGAACTTCCTTAATCCACTTAGTGAAATAATATGTTTTTGTTAGAATCCACTTTTTTTGGGCTGAGGATTGTGGATGTATTTCCCCTATAAAATAGAGACCCCACTATCTGAAAGGAGCTTCGAAAGAAATGGGATTCAAAGGAAGAGGTTGTAATTTTCCCTTTCCATCAAAAAATTGACATTCATGGAATTTTGAAACCTCTTTATAGACATTAGAAAAAATGTTGGGCCAATAGAACCCAACCCTCAAAATCTTATGTACAATTGTCTTCCAATAATGATGACCTCCAAAATCACCTTTATTGAACTCTCTGATGGTTTTCTCTGCTTCTCCTTCTATCAAACAACTCAATTAAAATCCCTCCTGGATCTTTCCAATATAACGATTCATTCACTATACAAAATTTTGCTTCCTTCAGTTTTAAGAATCTGGCTTTTGTTTTACTAAATTCAGGAGGAGCCTGCAAATATTTCAACACAAAGATGATGCCTGCATACCATGCAGAGTCAAGAAATTTTTGGGATATTTGTTGACTCACCTTTTCCTCTTCTGTTGTACTGTCTGACAGCTCTGCAATGAAGTTTATTCCTAAAATTTCACAATTTTTTTGTGCCATCATCTTTTCCAACCCCTGTCCCATGAACAACTTGGTGGGTTTGATTTCCAGGTCATATTCTAACAACACTTCTATCCATTTTCCCCTTTTTCCTTCAAGATCAGGCTGGGTCAAGATGTCTTTCACTGAGCTGTTGGGTACATAAGTAGTAGTATGAGAATGTAGGATGTAAACTTTGAATTCTTTCAAGGCTTTGATCAGAGCATATGCTTTCTTCTCCATGATGTCATATATTGAAGGATCATCCCTCAATTTATTGTTGTAATATGTTATGGGTTTATCAAAATTCTGGTCATCTTTCTGGAGAAAAACACCAGCAATTGTGTGTTCTGAGGCGAAAGAGAACAATATGAAATCCTTCTTGAAATTAGGACTTGCAAGTACTGGAGCCTTGGTCAATGCCACTTTGATGTCTTCAAAGGATTTTCTTGCTTCAGGAATCCACTTTATTTCATTTCCCTTCTTGAGCATATTTGTGATGTGCTTTATGATTTCAGTGAAATTTGGGACAAACCTTCTCAGAAAATTTACTTTCCCCAGGAAAGATTGAACCTTTTTTTTACGTCTAGGTATGCTAATTTTGAGGATTCCCTCAAATCTATTGGGATCTACCTTTATCCCTTATTTTGAAATCATGTGACCCGACAACTTTCCTTCTTCCATGGAGAAATTTGACTTCTTAGGATTCAACGAGATTCTGAGCTTTCTACATTTTTGAAACGCCCTTCTAAGATACTTGAGGTGTTCTTCATCTGAGGAAAAATACACAGTGATTTCATCAAGGTAGATAAAAATGAATTTGTCTTTTTCATCAAGAAAAGATATATCCATATCTCTTTGAAACATCGCCCCTGCATTCATAATCCCAAAAGGCATCTTGGCATACATAAATGTACCCCATGGTGAGGTAAATGTCATCTTTTCTTGATCGTCAAGGTGCACCATAATCTAATTGTATCCTAAGAAGCCATCTAACATTGACATCTTATGAGAACCCACCACCTTCTGTAAAATATGATCCATCTTAGGAAATGGGTAATGATATTTTAGAGATGTTTTGTTCAGATCCCTAAAATCCACACACAACTGGATTTCTCCACTCTTCTTTCTGACTGGCACCAGATTTTCCACCCATTTGGAAAATCTCAGGGACACTATGATTTTGGCTTCAAATAGCTTCTTTACTTCTTTCTCAATCAAGGGTATAAGCAAAGGATTGATCCTTCTCAATTTCTATTTGAATGGCTTGTGATATTCTTTGATTGGGATAACATGCTGAATTATACTTGTGTCATAGACTTAATCATCATAGCTCTAGGCAAAAACATCAGGGAATTCTTTCATCAATTTTACGTACCTCTCCTTGACTTCGGGGCTAATATTTCTAGACAACTTAATGATCTTTGGATCCTCTGAGGTCCCAATATTGCAATCTTTTATATCTGCTTCATTTATTGTAATATTTGGACTTCTGGCCACATCATTATTATCAAAGAGTTTTTCCAATGGGACCAAACCTTTAGGAATTATGTTGCTCTTTAGTTGAACGATATCTCTGTGTGCAATCTAATTGTCAAAATAGCCTTCCTTTTTTAAAGAAGTTGCATCCACCTCATCATCACAGTATTCATCATCAATGTTCAAATTCTCAAAATCATTCTCTATCTTGAGGAAACTTTCTATCTGTTTTTCATCCTCGAAAAATTGTCAGTGCTTCATATTATTTGGTACTGTTGGCCTATACTTGACCTCAACCTTGTAGAATTTTTCAGGGAAAATTGGAACTTTGAAAATTGTTGTTGATGTAGCCAAGGCATCTGTGACCTGATTTTGTTCTCTTGGAATTGCTGAAAGATTACATTCTGGAAACTCCTCAAGGAGGTCTAGTACCATATTTCTATAAGCCCTTAGTCTGGGGTGTTTTTCTTGGTATATGCCTTTGATTTGATTTATAATTAGCTCAGAGTCTCCATGTACAACAATTCTTTTGGCACTCAATTATTTCAAGACCTTTAACCCCAATATTAATGCTTCATATTCAGCCATGTTATTTGTAAATTCAAAAACAATCTTATAAGAACATAATTTTGAATCTACTTTGGGATGATTGATCCAAACGCCAACTCCCACTCCTTATCTATAGACAGATCCATCAAAATCATCTTCCATATATGATATCTGGCTTCATCCTGCTATTTTGAGTCTTCCTCAGTCTACTGATCAGATCTCCCCTTGTTGGGCATGTTAATTTTGAGTTCTTCCTCTTCGCAACATTGTTCATTGAAGAAAACAGAGGATCCCAACTCAGTTTCCACAGAGTATACGGGATGATTTCTAGGCTTTGACTTGTTGCTGACCATGTATTTGAGAAAAACTTCTCTGAATAACCTTTTGTCTTGATCGAAAATAGGGATGGTGTCATATGACATGTCCATCTGGAGGGTTCCTTTTAATTTCTTAGCCCAATATCTTGACAACAACATGCCTAATTTGGGAGGGATTTCAGCCACTAGTACATCCATGACCATGTTCTTTGCTGGAATTTGTGCCAAGGATACCACCATATATTTGATAAGACCTAGGCATTTCACCTTCCTGGAATCGAAAGAGAACAAGTCTTTGTAATGCCTCGTGATGTGTTAAGAACCAATACTGAATACAAAATATCACAATAGATCCAAAGATATCTGAATACAATCACCACACAAGATATATGACACCATATAGAAAACCACAACTTTATTATATCAAACCTTTAGGGTAGGGAAACACCATACAATGGATCCTATTATGGAAGGGATCCTCTCCTGTTCACTTGCCTCTTCGAGGGGGCATCCTCCTATTGAGCTACCACTCCAATTACAATACTTCTCTTCATGTCTCATTACATTGCTTGAATCCCTTTATATAGTGCTACCATTACCTAAGAACATTCTAGAGAAGGAATCTTCTAGAAGTAGAACCTTCTAAGAAGTCCTCTTACATTTATTATATCTAATTGCCTATTTATTATATCTAACTACCATAGTGGGCCTTATTTAATAATATAGTGTACCTAGTCCACCTTACATTGACTGACCTCCACTATTATCACTATGGGCCCTCTGGGGCCCCCCACTACCTCTCTAGCTACCTTACATTCCATCCCCCTTATGAAAGCGTTGTCCTCAACGCTTGATGTACAACCATATACCAGGGTCCCATGGATAATTGTGGACGATAATGCTGAAGAAGACTGAAGAACCAAGGTCCCATGTAGAAAGGAAATCCACCATGCTGAAGTAGTTCAACCACCATGCTGAAGTAGTTCAACCACCATTGTAAGCCCGGGTCCCATGTCCAAGTGCTCATGTGAACTCCCCGTAGAAGATTTTGGAACCCAATAACCAACTCCAAATGATGCTCCAATGATTGACACATATCATGTGGATCCAAATAAGAAGATCCATCCACATCGTGGAAAAGGGTCGTAGCAGAATCTGGAATGAATAATACCACTATAGAATATGTAGACTGAACGTTGGCAACTAGCTCTTGATGTGGAACATTGATGTTCTCTACAGAAGGTGGAGTAGAGTCATCAAATAAAATATGAAAGTGGTTGTCATCCCAGAAATGAAAACTATCCATATACCAATCATCACAATCTGCCTCAAAATCATACCAAGCATATATTTCTTGATTATATTCATCTTTGAGGCCCTCCATAAGAAATCTCCCATGCATGTTATTCAATGAATCTTGAATACTACGAAAACTATCATTGAAGCCATATGTGAGGTTGTCTGTGAGGTTTTTTGTGAGACCATGTACAAATGCATCCAATCTGTCATCCAATGTTTGAAACAATTGGACTTTGAATGATTCAAGAATTTCTTTCAGGTTTTGAGAAGAAATATCCATCTGAGCATCCTATGAACTCACCCAATAAGTTACAACAGGAAATCGCGACTTTTTCTGGAAAAACCCTAAAAAACTGTTGAAGTTAAAATGCTCATAACTTCACTTCCCAAACTCTGTTTTGGATGATTTTTTTTTTTTTAAATTGGGTGGAATTGTGAGAGGAACTCATATCTGTAATTTATCTGGGCAAATTTGACCTTCAGATGCTACATAAATAAAACTTTTCTCGCCATCGTCCACGGAAAAAATCCTAAAAAGTTGTAGATTTTAAAACTTCAATATCTTGACTTCTCGAACTTCGTTTCGGACGATTTTTTTTTTCAAATTTGGTGTTTTTTAAGAGGAAATCAGATATACAACCCTTTTTTGTAATTTTTTTACAGAAATATACCAAAAACTTTGAGAATGTCGCAGCCCTCTTTTTTCTTCTCTGAAAAAAAAAATCTGCAAAAATAAAACTATTTGCCCACAATGTCTGCCCAAGGAAAGTGCTCTGATACCACTTGTTAAGAACCAATACTGAATACAAAATATCACAATAGATCCAAAGATATCTGAATACAATCACCACACAAGATATATGACACCATATAGAAAACCACAACTTTATTATATCAAACCCTTAGGGTAGGGCAACACCATACAATGGATCCTATTATGGAAGGGATCCTCTCCTGTTCACTTGCCTCTTCGATGGGGCATCCTCCTATTGAGCTACCACTCCAATTACAATACTTCTCTTCATGTCTCATTACATTGCTTGAATCCCTTTATATAGTGCTACCATCACCTAAGAACATTCTAGAGGAGGAATCTTCTAGAAGTAGAACCTTC
>JZKD02S1705265.1:576160-610250 GCA_000966675.3 Picea glauca
GTGGGCCTTATTTAATAATATAGTGGACCTAGTCCACCTTACATTGAATGACCTCCACTATTATCACTATGGGCCCTCTGGGCCCCCCCCCACTACCTCTCTAGCTACCTTACATGATGTTGAAACCTAGTTGGTCCATGACCACTTTGGGAATTATGTTATGAGATGCCCATCCAACATGGCATTCTGTAGAGTCACATCATGGACTTTCAGGCTAACATAGAAAGGGGGAACTTCTTCATTATCACCATTTTCTTCTACCCTTGGTCTGACTAAGATGGAAGGGTGGTCATGTTGTACGTTCAGGGTATCAGAAGCCTTCTTTGTTTTAAGCATCTTAATGATCTAATTTCTATATTCGCTATTCTTGATTAATTCATTAAATGGTACATAAATTTTGATCTTAGCCATCTCACTTTCAAAATTAAAAGATGATGAAGTCTTCTCTACCTCTTTGGTGACCATTTCTTTCCTTGCCTCCAATATTCTCTTTTGTGGCTCTTGTTTCTACTTTCCTTTGTCAACAGTGCCCTTTGAAGCACAATCCTTTGCAGTAGAGTATTTTTTAGTTGAATCATTTGTAGAATAATATTTTTCGGGATGACTTGAAGAAGGTATGTTACTTTGATATTCTTTGGTGGGATTTCCCTTCAGAGGATTTCCCTTTGTATGATTTGGAGGTACCCTTTGATTTTGAAGGATGTATTATCATTAGAATTGCATGATGGCATTTTTCAATCATGTCTGGTACTCTTTCGTTTCTACTGATAGCCTTTCCTCTTCATCTTGTAAAAATATCTCACTTGCATCCATGAATTGGTCGTGTTCTTCTGTAGTAAAAAACACTTATGTTTCTTTATCATCATAGCAGTTCATGTTGTCTTCAAAATATCCATCATAATTTTCATCTATATAATTATTTTGAAAAAGAGACCTTATTTGTTGATCTCCCTGATTTCCTTGATTTCCCTGATTCCCCTGATCTACCTGATTTGCTTGGTTCCCCTGATTTCCCTGATTCCTTTACTCTCTTTGTCTAATTTGAGTGATCATTGGTCTCCTCGTATTTCCAGGTGGACCATCATCCTGTTGTTTGGGATTAGACCTATTACCCAGAGTCATCCTTTCCATCATTATCTCCATGTTTCTCATCATTGCTTCAAACCTTTCTTCTGATGTTTGTGACGTTGAAGGCTGTGCTTTCTCCTGAGTTTTGTTTTTGTCCATACCAGAATTAGTTTTCATCTTCCCTGAACCCATTAGGTTCACTTAAAATTCTATGGAATTAGTCATCATATCATCCAATGTGGCAGATCTTCACTCTCTTAATAATAAAGAAAAGTCACTTTCAAAAGAATCAACATATCTAAGCTAAGCATCTTTAGGGGGGGGTTGAACCTCAGTAGGAATCGCATTATAGACCTTCATGAATATTGCCAAAAACTCTTGCACTATTTATTCGGGTGATCTCTTCATGTTGTTGTACTGGGTCAACGACTGAAGGGGATTTTTCTTATCTCCCCATTTTGCAAGGAAGCTTGTTTCAAAGGCCTCGAAATCCGTGATACTAGATCGTGGAAGGGATTTGAAATCATTAAAGGAAAAACAACCTCATTTTCACATCTTCAAAGTCCACCTCTTCCAATTCTATGAAATCATTAAACCAGTCTAGATGCTTTTGAGCTTATATGTTACCTTCAACATCATATAGTTTGATCCTTATGTTATAATCTTGAGGTAGATCATGTAGTTGAGAAGGCAGTATGAGGGGAGAAAATATGGCTTCCATAGATATTGTGAGGGGTTAGAGTGGCTGTTGGTTTTGAGAGGGGATAATTATAGGCCTAGAAGATGTGGCTAAAATCAAATCTTGGAATCTCTTTTCATCAAAGATGGTCTTTCTTAAACAAGATTCAGACTTAGGTCTGAATAGGGCTTGCTCAAATTTCACATCAAACTCAAGGTCTTCAAGGCTATTCACTCCGTCCTTGGGCAAGGACAGATATAGGTTTGGATGCAACACTGGGGTTACCGAATTTTGTTTTCTTTTGTGTACAAGATTTTCAGGGTCAGACAAATGGATTGCGGCTTATGGGTTTATCTTTCTCCTGGTGTGAATTTTCTTAGGAACCAAGATTTCTATTTCACACTGTTTCATGCAATTGGTATTTTGGTAATGGAGTCGCCAGGGAAAAAATAATATCATCCAATAAGGTATTTGATCCACTGTCACCCTCAGGGATCAAACTAATTCTTTAAAATCATTTTTCCTTGGGAAGATTTTTCAATTTTGTCCCCGACAATCGCGCTAGAATGTTAGCACTCTGTAATTTTTGCGTGGTTGGATAGAAAAACGACAGAGGTAACCGTTTCAACCTACTTTAGAGTTGGGCACTAGCCTGCTCAACTCAGAGAGGGATCTCTCATGTCACTTGATATTTATTTGATAATTAGTGGCTAGATTTAGTTTATTTTGGGGTTTTTTATAAAATTTGTTGGCAAAGAAGGCGAGGAACACTTAGGGCTATGGAGTCAAAATTCTGAAATTGAATGAAAACAATGACAGGCTAGTAGAACTCTACAGAGGATAAAGGATGAATGAGGAAATGAATATGAGTTATTAATTGATGTTAAGCAGGGTGTAAGAAGAAAGAGAATATAAATAACTACATCGGAGCATTACTGAAATGAATTCTGAAATAGTTAAGAGGAAATTCACATATTTTAAATTGCTTAAGCCAAGAGCATCATAAGATGAATTATGGGATTTTAACTATCCAATTTAAATAGAAGACGGTGCAAATGGAAATCAAGAATCACAGGAAATACATATGATGCAAGAAGACAAAAATCATATCAACACCATTAGAATCTTTTCATAGAGACTTCAAAAGATTCTGCATGTATATTCAATTCAGATCCAGAAAATTACAATAAAGTTTAGAAGAAAAAAAAATGTGCCCTTACAGTTCTTCCAACACTAATTCATTCAAAATTCCTAGTACTTATACTTTTTTATTACAATGGTTGAAACTGAAACATTTCAGCTTCTAAAATCAACTATAATAATTTCAACTGAAAGTCTCGACATATGAACCGATTTACAATGATTAAGAAAAAAACGTTTCATATACTAGGGATGGATCTCTTTGACTGCTCGACTTCCTTAGTGCCATCTATCCTGCTCATATCTCCTATCAAATTTTCCAATTTAGTGACACCTGGAAGTTGCTTACTGGTTCCTGGAAAATTGCATTTCATCTTGCCTAACTATACAATCTTCTTCCACTATGAGTCAGAAGGAATATTGTAATCCACCATCTCCTTTATCAGAATCTCTAGGTCACTGCAGGTAGCATAAGACATAGTTCACAACCCGGTCTTCATTATCTTGAACTGATTCAAAATATCAAAGTTTGCAGCCAAATATTCCACCAAATTGGGCCCCTTTAGGTTCTCTTCCATGGATACAATTTTTGAATGATCCATTCTGCACTGAGTGAGGAGAGAATTGTATTCCTCTTGATTGTATAATTTTCCTTTACCATCCCAAAATGGTGGGAAGCCCTTGATAACCAATTGTTCAAATGTATCTTTAAACTCTTGTATGCTCTACTCCATTTGCACATCTTTGGATTGAACCAATTTGCGAAAATTGTGTTTAGTGATGATCCTCCTTACCCAAATGATCAGTGCAGTTATTTCCTTTACCCCAATGGTCTGAAGATCAAAAGTGGACACATAATTCAACAAATTAATAGCATTTTGGGCCCATTCTGAGGGATTTTTTGCCAGTCTCTCATTAACAATAGTACATCTGCTTCAGGCACTGACAACCATGTTGTCTTTGTCATTTATAAAATTTAGGTAAACCCTGAACTTAGCATCTTTAGTAGCAACAACATCCCAGATTACATGTTTATCTCCTTGCAAAAGTCCTTTGCCTTTTAACCTCATTTTCAATTTGTTCACCCTCTCTTGCAAATATTGATTATCTTTTTGAAATTGGGCCATCCTTTCTTCCTTCGTTTTCATCTCTTGTTGTATCTTTTCTATGACCTCCTTAAGGTTATTGATATCCCTTATCTTCAAGATTACTTGGGACATATCCTGAACCAATCCATTAGTGCTTGATCCGGCTTCTGTATTATAAGTTACAATGACAGCCATATCTGATGTTGCTACATATCATTGTGACCAATTCTCTTTCTCTTTTTCTAGATAAAACACTTTAGGTTTGTAATTTAGTGCTTCTTCTCTGAATGTCTCCTTTTCTTGCTCTAGAGAAGCTAGATCTGTTTTATGTGGATTCTCTATAGTGGACATCTTCAACTTCTTCTTTAGGCTTTGGATCATCTTCTCTTTCTCATCTAAAGAAGCCTTTACCCCTTGAGGGCCTTCAAATTCCAATCTTTTGACCTGTGTCTACCAGGCCTTCCTGGATGCTTTCTCCTGCTTCAATTTTCCATTCAATTTTAGTGCATGTGTTGTTAGTCTTGAAACCCTCAGACTCAAACTCAGGTAGTCTGAATATAGCATGTCACTGGCATTCCTATGGAACTTTACTTTTTCTAGGGCACCAATATTTTCATAATGCATCTTGATTTCAGACACTTTATCATCATCTGCTATTGCTATGTTAAATGTATTTCTTTCCACGTCCCAGACTTAAAACAAAGAAGCCTTATGCTGGGACATCTTCTCTATCTCGAGAAACAAGTCTCTTATTTCACTATTGGCCATACTTCCCTTCACAACACAATGATTCATTAAGTCTTCCTTGGATTGGTAGACTACCCTAGGTGTCTTTCCAAATACATGTTTCTTGCTACTGAAAGCCCTTGAGTTTCCTTCACTCTGTGGCATGCTTCCTGTACCAGCCTATTCGTTCTTGGTTACTCTTTCCACCATCTCCATTCTCATTTTCTCTTTAGGTTCTTCTTCCTCCAAGTCTACTATTTGAGAGGATGGTGTGATTTTCATTTTCTTGAGAATATTTTGCTAACTACTGGCACACAGTGCCTCTGAACTGCTCCTCTTGTTATAAACACTCATCTTTGCATCTTTAATGATAAACTTTGGAGAATTTTTTTGAGTCTGAATCTTTTAAGGGGAAGACTCTATTTGTTGTGTTTGATCAGGCTACAAAGTGACTTCCATATCTGCACAGGTTTCCTGATTAGCCAGTTCATCAAATCCTTCCAGATGCTCGTGCTCATAGGGGCCTTGTCTTCTCATGAGTCTTATCTAATATATGATCTGATGGGGATCATATTTCCTCCATTATAACTATGTAAACCCGAATCCACCGATTTTGGCTTGGATATGAGGTAAACAAGACCTGGTCTTTACCACAAAGGGCCCTATTATGAAAGGAAATTTTAAGTTAGATGCTTTGTGCATTTTCAGAAAATGCTTTGTCTCCGAAATAATTCTTTGTCTGATGAAATCTATGGTAAAGACTCCGGTAGTCAAAAAGACAGGAAAAATGTAAGGTCCTTCTTGATAACCATATATCCAAATTACAGTAGAGTGTGTGAACAAAATCCAATCTCCCACCATGTTCTCTAGATTGGGTTGCAAAGAGCTTTTCATTTCTTCCAAAAACCCTGGCAGGTTTGTGCCGAAGATGAGACTATAAACCCTGGAAATGATCTTGTTTATGAAAATAAGCATGATGATCCTTTTGCATTCAGTCGAGATGAATGCGGCTTCAGGTAATTTGGTCTTATTCAATTCCAATAACATTCTCAGCAAGTGCCTATAGTACCTGAAGTGTCTCAGTGAATTAAAATTTACCAGTTGTTGGAGCATATTGTCAGCGATGAACTTTTCAAAACTAATAAAGACCGACTGACTAGACTCTGACAGAAAAAAGGTCAACAGGAAACCCAGCATGAATTCCACTACAAACTTGTCGTTATCCAATCCTATAATTTGACTAAGTATGGAACAAGCCCACTGGACTTCAACAACCATGACGCTTACATTGATAGGTAACGACAGACGCTCAGAATGGTGTACAGGTTTAATAATGGTCTGTAGAAATAGGTTTTTTACTTCGAAGGGACATTCTCTGAAGATTGTGATCATTGTTTCTTCCTTGAATGGATATGACACTAAGGGGGGGGACTCTGGTATACTGAGGGTGTGTCGAATTGACGGGCTATCTATTTCGCATAAGATTTCTGACCCTAACTTATTCAAAATGACCTTTTCTTCCCATGAATATTGTTCTGCACACCAGTTTACAAACTTTGGGAAAGGTAAAATGATTTATACAACGTAAGGGGTAATGGAGTATTGGGCCACTTAGAGGAAGGGTATCCATTTTCCAACATTGTCTAGCAAATTGGATTTGGACACAGAAATGGGCGAGACTATTATTTATGTGTCAAATACATCTGAGTCCCTGTCAATTAGGGATTCTTCTTTAGAGGTGAGGTCTTACTCTGTTATGGATAAAATGACAGGATTTGTGGTCATAATGAAAAATACATGTGAATCGATGGAGAATGATTGAATCTAGTTCACTGTTGAAATTCAATTTCGAATGGCGAATTTGCTCCAATTTTCTAACGTTCGAACGTTTTGAAATATCATAAAATAATCACCGGGGACCTCCTTTTATATGCGCTTTTCGATATTGGGGGTGGGGAAAAATGGTTTTGGGTAGATTGATTTTCGCCCTGATATGTCTCTGATGGCACCACGTGTCCACGGAATGAAACCGCGGTATTTTCCTTGGCCCTCCCTCGAACAATTATCTTCCACGTTACTTCGCCGCATGATATGTGTCTTGGTCGTCGATCTGGGCCACTTCAATACCTACGGTCATCAGGCCTCTTCAAATTTCATGCCTCTGCTATATTTGGCCCTTCTCTGCCATATATAACCTGACCCTCCAAATCAAGATGCATATCCACACCACTTTAGCCTTCTACTAAATATGAAACTTGTATTCCATACAAAATTGTTATGGTGATAATAGATGTATTCTCACTTTCAAATAGCGAGGGAACCTTCCACCGATGAATGCAAGCCCAAGGTACCAAACATGTCTTTAGATCCCTCTCCTAGAGCAAGATGTGTCAAGTTCAATGGGAAGGAACTCACTGAAAGGAAGGAATTAAGGCATCCTCCATCATCCAGCATGAGGGGTGGCAGAAGGAAAAATATTTGGAAGATATTAGATGAAGATATTGATACTTGTGATGATGAGACTTGACTTGGGAAGATCGACTTGCAAGGTCAAAGGATAACTACAAAATGGTTGACATGGGTTGAAAATTTTCCATTCAACATAAGCATGACACATTATGTGACTTGGGCATCATGACTATAAATTGGGATACATTTGTGATGTAGGAGGCATCAACAAATGCTCCATATAGTTGGAAGAATAACCACCCAGAGGAGAAAAAACTCAAAGAAAGAAAAATTCTCCAAGAACCATACTAAACCCAAAATGATGAGATACTGTCTCAATATTGTGCTCTGTTCAAGGGCGATAAGACTATTTCCAACAAAAGAGATTAGATGTTTTCCCATTCTTTTTGGTTTTCTGATTTTTTTTGTCATTTTCATGTTATAGAAGCCTGAAAAAAAGAATGCTTATTATGTAGTGGAAGAAACAAGTGTCATGGGAAAGAAAATTAGTTCCAGAGCGAAAGGAACATACCTATGCTCAATGTAATGAATGCATGTGCAAGATAAGGACACTCAGGGAAATGTCTCTTCCATGGATAAGGTGTTGAGTCATACAGGAATAAATTTCAAGGATGGGAGCTTATAGGAATGCATAGGAAAATGGTTCAAGAACAACATGTTGAAGCCAAAATTAGGCCTAAAAGAATGAGTAGTCAATATGCAGATTCATATACATCTCAACTTTGGAAAGAAAACTTCCCATAATGGTATTTTTCGTAATTTTAGTCTCCATGGCCCGAAAAAGAATAAAATCATACCAAGGATAATTCTTGTTGTGTTGGTTTTGTCACATGCGTGAGAAAAAACACAACACTTACTTGCCTAGTTAATTCAACTAAACAAGATAGAAGTTTTTGAGTTGATTAGATAACAAAATACACATGGAACAAGTAAATAAAGATAAAAACAAAAGGAAATAAAATTTAGAGAAGCTTGCAAGAACTAGAACCATGAAAAACAAAAAATGACAATCATATAGCTACCAATGGATCAATATATTTATAGGCTAACACCGTAGAGAAAGGAAGGGACTTATGAATCCCCTCTTCCTCCTTGGGAGGGATCTTGAGTTCCCTAATAGAGATATATTCTCTTCATGCAATGGAATGTGACAATGGTGAATAAATACAATGCCAATCCTCTCAAGACGTGAGTGGAATGGCCCTTTCTATAGTGCTTGAATGATTCAAAGAGAAAAGAGGATTCTTCAAGAAGAATTCTTGCAGCATAAAAATACCTTGAAGTTCTTTTTTTTCTAGCACACCCATGGCACATATTTATAGTGACCATTCATGGAAAGATACAACTAGTTCATATTGTGAACAAGGGGCCTTTTAGGGCACTTCCTATCCCTTGACCAACCTCCAAGGTAGATTTTGCTCAGATCTGTGTCAAATCGTGTTGGGGGTCAGACTAGAAGTGGTTGAGAGGACGAAAAGATTCATAAATGTGTCATTCATGAGAAGTGCACGTATTTTCTTGTAGACAGTCACACACCTTGTGCATAGTACAAGATTAGGGAAATGTTGTCCCACACATTCTATGCACAATACATGTGCTTCCTTTGGTGAATTTGCACACTTTAATTTTTGAACCAAGTGTATAGTTTTGTGCCTTTTTCATGGATTTTGATTTTCTAGGTGTACTAATTGTTGTTGGAATTAGTGTCTTTCTTCAACCATTATGTGCAATGTTGCGGAGGATTTTTCAGTGATATCAGATGCCCCCTGATGTGTGAGGTTAGGAGCATACATATAGACAAAATAAATCAATGATTCTTTTGCTGAGAGTTCCATTCTAAGAAAGAGTGAAGAGAGGAACTGCAAGAGAAATCCGTTGGAGGGAGAGGGAAAATTGTGGGAACCAAATTTTTCTCTAGAAAGAAAAGATAAGATATGTATACAAATGAGTCAGGCATACCCCATGCTCATGTCATGAAACCAAAATGCGGGACTTTTATTGAAGATGTATGATGATGCAGATAACTGCAGTGCCCTCAAGGGTGGTTGATAACAACAAATGATAGTTCTGAATGGTGAACATGTTGTGAAGCGAGTAAAGGATGATGGTAAGAAGTGTCGATGACTCGTAGGCATTGTTGGCCTAACAAATTCAAAGGTCTTCGTCTAGTATGGAAAGCTTCAATGGTTGCATAGTAAGGCCCACCGTAACATGAGAGTTCGTTGAAGTCGAATGTTCTGGGGGTCAACGAAATCAAAAAGAGATGATGACTCTCTCTATGTCATCTGAGACTCCTCATTGAAAAGGTAATGAGAGTCAAGATATTGTCTCCGTTCTGGAAATTGTGTTGATGTCGACAGGAAGGGAGATGTGATGTCAAGAAGCAAAGGGATTATTGAAATCCATTGAGTAATGGGTGATATCAGGTACTGATGGGTAACATGGATGAAGTCAATACATTATGGGGCTCAATACTTCCCTTGGTTGGGGTGTTGAGGGATGATTGGAAGAAACCATAAAACTAGATCTAGCATTTGGGGGACGGCTAGATATGGGGTTAAATTGTGTCAGAGGCTAACAAAGTGGGAAAAATCAGAGATCATGGGTACGTGGATTTGGGATACTCAGGGTTTGTTAACAATGCCGATATGAAAAAAAGGGTGGATGCCCCAACCAAGGGAGACATGGGTTTCTTTTCCAGGTAAAAGAAGGCCATCGAGGATGACGACTAGAAAAGCTATGTATATGCTGGAAACAAGGGATTTATACAATTACCAAATAAATAAAGAATAATTTGGGTTGAGTATACAGATACAGAAATGGAATCCCTGGTGAAAGATGGCTTGTCCTATTAGAGAACAAGTTTTTGAAAGAGAATTGGTGGAGGGTGGGGGGCCCATGGGTGGGTTTTTATATTAGGTAAGTGGATGGAGGACAATATGCAGATGGGAAAATTGATGGTGGATGAGACGAAGGGCTAATGAAACTGCAGGGGTGAAATCAATAGAACCAAGTGTAAGATGATATGACTCAGGGATTCCATTAGGAAAGTTAGAAATATGATAAGAAGAAGTATGGGGTTCATTCTCGGAAATGAAAAACACTATCGAGACTCCCAATCCTAGGGGGTGAAATCAGCATGAGTGTCAAGTTGCCAAGGGGAATTGTGAATGGGAAAACTCATGTGGGGGAGATTGCTACTGATTGACAATACCAAATTGTAGCAGAGGTAAAGATATTGAAGAGCCAGATGCAAGGACCCTAAAGGAAAATGTCAGAGGGTGTGACTAAGATATACAATTAGTTTACAGAGGGAATAATTGCATGTCAATGTCAAACATATACCTAAAGGGGTTGTAATCTTTATTAACAAGTACCTGCACACAAAAAGCCAAATACTCGATGTGAACAATACCTGATGATAAAGAATATATAATGGCTATTTGATTAAAACTGAAAGTGAGCATGCATACCTGAACTTGGTGTTAGAAAAATGTTCCTCTAGGGAAAAGTGCAGATGAGAACCCGAAGAATATGAATGTGTATATGGATGGATCAGGATCTCATGGTTGAGAAAAGATCTAAAAACGAAGGCTCTAGGCTCCTGTAACAGAATATGGAAGTTGGTAAAAAGGGCTTATATATGGATGGTGGGCCCATAATGCCACCTCAGTTGTACCTGACACTATTGTTGATCTAGTGAGAGAGATGTGAGGTGATTTGGATATTATGGGAAAGTGAGGCTACTGATCTGAAAGTTGCGAGAGACAGGTTATTTCCCTTATCGACCTACATTTTTTGAATTTGATAGATGTTAGGTAGGGGTTGTACATAGGGTCGTATAGGGGATTTTAAGGGTAGGGGCCCACTAGTGCGTAGAAACAAGGGGAATACCCGCGCATGTGTGCGCGGGTAAAACTCGATGTCCTACACATTATATGTGGGTTTTTTTCTAATATTCGCACACTGATGAATGTGCACCTATGGTGACGAAACCAACACATAATGTCCGGCTATGAGCATGACAGCTGCACATTAGTGCGTGGATTTTTTGAAGAACATTCGTGCATTGATGCACAACTGGATGGGGGAAATTCGCGCACTATGTGCAGACTCGGTGGTGGATGACTTTGTGATGTTGATGATTTTTTATGTAAGATGTGGTTGATCAAGTGTTCTTGGGTAAATGCAGGTGATCAACAGCGTTGATTATGATGTCGGTCGACTGGTGAGAGCGGTACTAGGACCGATTGAGAGAGGTTGTGAGGGAGCATCCTAGAGTATGCAGACACTTGGCAATCTGCAAGTTTCTCAAGTTTTTTTACTGCACTCTGATACAGTCACAAGAGTTCCTACTCTAGTTTTTTATTAGGATGTGGAGCACTAATATGCAACACTTTGTGGTGAGGGGAGAGTAGTTGACATTCTCTATGACAGAGGACGTCTAATTTTTTATAGGAATCTCATTCTGTGGGAGGGCACTAGCCATTGATCCACATCTACTAGGTGAGGATAGGGTGGAGACCATCGTGGCTCAACAATTTTCCAGGGAAAACCCTATGTCGGGTTCGATCATGCATATTGAGGCCATAGATGAATTGCTAACTAACTGCATTGCGACCATGGTGGTGAGGACCTATGGATCCTTGGGAACTTGACAGATCATAGGTGGTCAACTGAGGGTGGTTGACGAGGTATTGGATGGAGACTTATTTGCATGGGTTGTGTTGATGCATACCTGGATGTTGTCATAACTCAACCAGTGTCAGCATGTCGATTCTAGTGATTTTTTATTCGGGTCAGTTTTGGTGCCCTTGTTCTTGGAGAGGGTGCCTCTATTGCACTTGCGGATTCTATTGGAGACAGAGTCTCAGTGAGAGATGTGATTGATGCGTTGGGCGCATGTATTGACTCAGCATGGAGGGGGGCAGGGTGTCCATTACTTCAGGGTCACAATTTCTCAAGTGTGGTGAAAGATGCCATAGCTAATTCTACAGTATCCATATGAGGGTATGGACTATAGGTAGGATCCAGATATGGTGCTACCTCCTGTAGAGGACTGGGACTAGAGACATATGTTTGTTATCTATTTTTGTGATTTTAGTAGATAGTGTTGATCAAACATTTATATGGATGTTCACACTATATCTGTGTTGTTTTGCAGATGTTAGACCCTGGGGGTGAGAGGCAGAGGTTGTTTTGGATCTGGATCGATGGGATCTAGCTCAACAGGAGCCCACAAATCTGAGGGTTGGACAAAGGTGTTGGCGAGATGACATCAGTGCAGGACCATCTAAAGAGCCCCAGGGAGATGTTGAGGCCATCCCAGAGGATCTGCATCAATGGTTCGAGTGAGTCCTTTAGGGAGTGCCAGAGGGCGTATGGGCCCATATCGAGGATGAAGAGGTCCTAGACCAGTGTCTTGGGGTACCAGGAGAGTGGCAGGCATTGATCCATAGGGCATCAGTGGCGGGGGAAGCTATGACTTTTCGACTGCCTCTTGGAGCTGGAGGGCCCCCAGCTGGTGCAACACCTCCGACTGACAGATGACCTGGGGGGAGATATAGGGACACCTTGAGTGTCTAATTGGGATGTATGGGTTTGGGAGCCCGATTTTGTATAGGGTAGTTGATACCCAGTTTTTGTACTCATAGGGATGATGGGACTCATGAGCCTATGGGAAATTATATATATAATTTTTGTAAAACATTTATGACCTTGATGATTTTTTACTATCATGCAATAAGCCCATAAATCAGAAAACAACATATGATTCCAGTTGGTCTTATATTTTTTTATGGTGCATTGTAGCATGGTTTTGAGAAATTTATTGACAGCATCGACCTGTTTGTTGGACTGAGGGTAGTATGGGGAGGCAAATTCATGGGTGAATCCTAATTTTGAAGAGATGTTGGCAAAGATCTCATTCTCAAAATGTTTACCATGATCAGAAACTAACTTTTGAGGGACACCGAATCGGATAATGACATGGTTGAAGAAAAAATGCGATGTTGTGTTAGCATTGTTGTTAAATGTGGGCATCACTTTGGGCCATTTGGTAAAATAATACACGGCCATGACAATGAAATTGTGTCCATTATTGGATCAAGGATGGAAAGTCATGAAATCTATGCCCCATTTACAAAAGGGTTTAGTTGTGATGACCAGGTGTAGAAGAGTTTGGGGAGCTCATGCTTTGTTTGCATAAATATGGCATTTATCACATCGCTTGACAGCATCAATGCAATCATGAAACAAAGTGGGACAGAAGTATCTTGCTTGAATGATTTTTTGGGTTGTGGACATACATGAGATATGACCACCACAAGAACCTCTATGGAAATCATTCAAGACTCTGTCGAATTCATCGAAGGTAAGACATCATCGAAGGATAGTATCGACCCCGCATCGGTAGAGAATATCTCCGATGGGGAGGTATCGGGGAGACTGATGGGGAATGTGTCGATGGTCATCTAGAGAGAGGTGAGACTTAAACTTTTTTGTACGAAGGTAGATGAGGAGGTCGTCGGAGGGGATGAATAAGAGGTGTTCATCGAAAAAATACTCATTGATGGGGGAATCTTTGGCGTCTGAGGGAAAATGCATAATGAGTTCGGCTAGGAAAAGAGATTTCTTGCATTTGGGAGTCGAGAACTCTAGATTATATTCCTGGAGGATAACGATCCATCAGAAAAATTTTCCATTGATCTATCATCGACTAAGCATGTATTGCATGGGGTTGGAATGTGCTACGACCTTGGTAGTTCAAAGAAAAATATAATGTCGTGGTTTTTGGATTGCAAGGAAAACTTCTAACACGATTTTTTCATTATGATTATACTTCAAGGGCGGTCCTGAAAGGTTTTTACTAATGTATTAAATCATATTTTCATGCCCATCATCCCCTAATTGGATGAGGACTCTTGTGACTGAAACAACAGAGGATGATAAATAGAGGATGTAATCGCGATCATAGTCTGTGGGACTAATCAAAGGGGCATTGGAGAGGGAATATTCTAAATCATCAAAAGTTATTTTAGAATGTTCATCCTATCGAAATGGGATATCATGGAACAGTAGACAGGGGAAACCATGTGTGCGAATAGCATAGTCTGGCACAAAGAGATGTAAAAAATTGGCTTTTCCTTGCCAGCTCTGCAATTGGCGTAAATTCCTAGGTGGTGGAATTTATATGATAGCTTGGACCTTGAGGGGGTCCACAGTGATGTCGTGTTGGGAGACAATGAACCCAAGGAGGTGCCTAGAAGTCATGCAAAAGACACGCTTGATGGGGTTCAAGCAGATATTATATTGGCGACATCATTGGAAAAGTATGCGTAAGTCATCTAAATGTTGGGTTCACTTTTTTGATTGAGTAGTGAATTCATCCAAATAAGAAAGGATGATGTGAGAAAAATCATGAAAAATGTAGGTCATGGCCCATTGGAAAGTAGCATCGGCATTTTGTAGTCCAAAGGGCATGACGCGATAAGAAAAGGTACCCCAAGGTGTTGTAAAACACGTTTTGTACTGATCTGTTGGGTGGATTTTTATTTGATTGTAGCCGGAGAATCCATCCATAAAGGACAGTTCCTCATGGTTGGCACAATCATTGATGATTTGGTCGATAAAAGGGGTTGGGAAGTTGTCTTTGGGACAAGCGTGGTTGAGGTCACGAAAGTCTGTGCAGACGCTAATAGTGCCTTATTTTTTGTTAACAGGGATGGGGTTGGAGACCCAAGAAGTGTACGCAATGGGATAAATGAACCCGACAATGCTTAACCTGTCAATTTCGGCTTTGATAGCCGAAACCTTGGATGGGTGTATGGGTCATTTATTTTGATGAACAAGGGCAATATCTGACCATTTTTCAATTCAATGTTCGACTATAGAAGGATCAAGTCCAAGAATCTTTGTATATGGCTAGGAAAAAATATATCAGTATTCCTAAAAGAGAGCTTTGTAAGAAATTATTTCTTCAAGGGAGCATGCGACGGCAATGGTGATCTCTTCTATGATGCCTAGTTTAATGGAAGTGTCAATATTGACTGTGGGAGAGATTTTGGACATGTTTCCTTCTTCAAAAGCATTAAGGGTAGGGATAGGGTTTTTTAACCAGTCAATATTCCACAAAGGAATAAAATCCTTGGTTTTGATTGCGCATAAGGAGGATTGATCAGGCGCGTGAAAGACCTCTTGTGAGAGGAAAAGTGCTCGATGATGCAGAGTATTCCAAGGGAAATAAGGGGTGGTTAGTTCCTTTAAGATATCTTCATCATAGTGGAAAATGCAATAATACAGAGGATCTTAGGAGATGGCAGAGGGAACTTTGAACGGGTAAGTGTTATCATCCTCGAGGGGTGAGGACATAGAAGGGATATCATTTACAGGGTGTGATGGCCCACTAGACATAAACCAAATGTCAAGGAACTTTGGAGGATATCTCATTTTCTCGGAGACTAACGATGAAATATAACGAATGTCAGTAATGTGAGCATGAGTGGGGAGTGCCTGAGAGGGCTCAAGCTGAGATGTGTGGCATACTGAGGCTAATGTTTGGAAGAATTGAGGTAGAGCTGGGAAATGATGAGTTTTGTGGCCATATTCCAAGCATATGGCACAAGAAAAATTGGTTTGTAACCCTTTCTTGCATGTGGTGGAGGACTCTGTAGTAGAAGTGGATGTACTTGGTGGAGTGGTAAGCAACGAGGTTTCTTTAGGGAGCTATATAATATTGCGTAACTCAGGAAGAGTAGGAAATATGTTAGTGTGGTGTCCTTATGTTTCTCATAGGGTGAAAGGAAGTTGAGCTCAGGGAGAGAGTGGAGCTATGGGCTCTTTCTTCCTCCGTCTACTCCTAGTAGTGGAGGTGGTTCCGCTAGTTGGGGGTAGGGGTGGTGTGGTAGGTGCATGTACTGGGATCTGCATCGGTAATCCCTCTATCTAAGGAGGGAGAGATGATGTAGGAACCATAGAGGGGGGGTGCAGATACCATACAGGGATGGAGAGAACCATGTTAGGAAGGGTGAGGGTAGCAGCTACCTAAAATTCTTGGACTCCAGGTGGGGAGTAGAAAAATGGGATTTGGGTAATGGCTTGGGGGACTGTCTCCCAAACCAGGATTTTCCCTGGGATGGGGGGGGGGAATCCGAGACAAGTGGTGTGGTGATGTTCTTAGGGAATTCTTGATGTAGTGGTTCTTCAATTGGTGGAAATTCAATGTGGGGAGGGGCCCCAGTGAGAGGAATATTGCCTCTGATATATGTTTCGTTAGAGGATACTATACATACTTGTGCTAAAACATAAGGGTTTAGGAGAGGTGGTGCTCCATGGTAAGTCCTTAGCAAGGATGGGTCCTTGAATATTCCAGGACCAATGTCGATGACTGAAAAAGCATATGAGCTAGTGCGAACAAGGGGGAGGATGTTATCAATGCTGGTGGAATGATTAGGCTCATAATGTGTAAGTTGGTCGATGGTGATTATTTTCCTATTATGGGGGAAAATCACCATATGAAACAAAAAAGAGGCTACCTCCTTCATAGAATGCATGTAGTTGTGTCTGAAAAAGATATTGTAATCAAGTGGGTTGTCGATAACTTCAATGTCAACCCTTCAGGGGATGATGGTTGACCGTCATAATCTCTCAGGGTGATGGCAGATCGTACTAGCTCAGGTGAGCTCAATTTCTGCCATACTACTTTGGACATGATGCATGTGGATGCACCTTAATCAATGATGCACCAATGAATTGTGATGTTTCATATCGTAACTGGTATTTCAAATGCTACCAGAGTGGGAAGGCATGGTTCTCCGCTATCTAAATCAAATTTGATTAGTCAAGTATCGACTGGGTCAACTGCCCCCAAGGCAGAAAGCAAGGACTTGTGTTGATATGGATAGTTTTGGAGGACCTCCAATATAGACATAGAAGCAAGAGACTATGCTAAGTCATCAACCAAACTGTAATCGAATGGATTTTTGGCTTGAGTGGGACTTGGGTTTTGATATTGCCCCATTTGTGGTGGGGAAGAGATTATCTATTGTTGGGTATTCATCACACCTTAGTGTGGGATGGGGTTTTGAAAAACATCCAGAGGTAATGGACTTATCCCTTGAGAGGGATTTGGTGGGTTTGTGCTTCTCCCTTGAGAAAAATTTTCTCCCCCACCTCCTTGTAAAGGAGAACCAATAGATGGATGGTATTGGGTATTTTACCCAAGAAAAGTGGAACCAAGTAAATTTGATCCCAAACTAGTATCACTCACTAGGGTGTGAGATGGTTGAGATGGTGAGTTGGAGAGACTAGGGACTCCTCCTAGAAAAGGAGGGAGATTATGCAAGCGTCTAGAACAATAGGGATTTTGTGGTTCCCCTATGGTTCCGACTAGCACACTGAATGTGTGAAAATGGTGACAAGAGAGAAATAAATGAACAAGATATTTTTATATTTTTGACCTTCAAAAAATAGTATAACTCACAATCGCATGTAATGAAATGAACATCATACATAAATAAACTATGAAATAAACAAACATTTCAATAGGTGGATTTTTTTCGCGTTGGGGAAAAACAAAAATAAATGATCATGTTCTAAAAATACCTATCGTCCTTCCTCTCAATTTAGCACTGGGCCTTCCAATAGCACTTGACAGTGGGGTTTGAAGCCACTGAAAAGGAAACAGTAAAGGTTGAAGTAATCAGTTATAATGAGGGGTAGAGGGTGCATATCTCGAAAGAGATGGTGATCTTTCCCAATAGCCACACAAAATCGGATCAAGGTGCGATTGCAACCCACAACTTCCATGTGGCTAGATATCCTATGTTTGGCCACTTAGTACCTCAGTCAAAGTGCACCATTTATATTTTTGGCCTAAAAAATGGGTCATGGGCTAGATACCCTCACAAGAATTGGGTGACTCAAGGAGGGATGCACAGAACAACCATACCTCATCCTTTGAACCTTCACGGGTATCTCCCTGCCTTATGGTGTAGGAACACTTTACTTGGAGGATTTAAAATATCCCTATTCTCAACTTCTATTGTTTAAAAATGTGAGAACCTGATAATGGGGGGTTATTTGGATGCCTACCCTCGAGATCCTACCTAGACTAAAACATTTCTTTAGGAATCTCCTGTGGAGGAAAATTTTGTGCATTCTTAGAAAATTTTTAGATGGAGTGGGTTGAGAGATTGGGGTCATGGACCAACCACGTTTGAATTAAATTGGTGTGGATAATTTTTAAATAAGTAGTCATATCTTTCAGAGCTCCTTTGAAGTACTTTGTGAGCACTAAAAAAGAAATCCTACTTTGACCTCCACTATTCTAATAGAAATTATGTGTGTGATGAGTGGCTTTGTGTGCAAGAAAGTGAAAAGTGTGCATAATATTTTAATAAGTTAAGTGTGAGATTTCAGCATGTGGACTTCCTTTGGTCCTTACAAACCTTCTTACCTAGCTTAGTATGTTTCTTTGGTACAACCTTGTAGAGTATTTAAAGCCCTAAAGAACTAGAAATGTGGACATATGGGTCCTTACAAATCCTTTAAACTACCTAGAATGTTTTCTATACTAAGAAATATTTTGAAACTATCCTAGAATTGTAGACATGTGGGCATGTATGGGCCTGTTAATTGATCTTTTAAAATTTCCTAAAGTGTTTTCTAAACTAAGAAAGATTTTAGAAACTATCCTCAGATAACCAAATACACATGAAACAAGTAAATAAAGATAAAAACAAAAGGAAATAAAAGTTAGAGAATCTTACAAGAACTAGAACCATTAAAAACAAAAAAATGACAATCATATAGCTACCAATGGATCAATATATTGATAGGATAACACCGTAGAGAAAGGCAGGGACTTATGAATCCCCTCTTCGTCCTTGGGAGGGATATTGAGTTCCCTAATAGAGATATATTCTCTTCATGTAATGGAAAGTGACAATGGTGAATAAATACAATGCCAATCCTCTCAAGAGGTGAGTGGAATGGCCCTTACTATCGTGCTTGAATTATTCAAAGAAAAACCAGGATTCTCCAAGAAGAATTCTTGCAACATAACAATACCTTGAAGTTATTATTTTTCTAGCACACCCATGGCACATATTTATAGTTTCCATTCATGACAAGATAAAACTAGTTCATAGTGTGAACAAGGGGCCTTTTAGGGAACTTCATATCCCTTGACCAACCTCCAAGCTAGATTTAGGTCAGATATGAGTGTCAAATTGTGTTGGGGGTCAAAATGGAAGTGGTTGAGAGGTCAAAAAGATTCATAAATGTGTCATTTGTGAGAAGTGTATGGATTTTATCATAGACATTCATTCATCTTGCACACAATGCGTGATTAGATTTGTGTTGGCCCGCACATTTTGCACACAGTGTGCGTGCTTCCTTTGGTGAATCTGCACACTTTAATTTTTGAACCAAGTGTATAGTTTTCTTCATTTTTGATGGATTTTGATATTGTAGGTGTACTAAATTCTGTTGGCATCGATGCCTTTCTTCAACCATTGTGTGCAATGTTGCGAACAATTTTTCAGTGATAACAACTCTTTTAGTCACAGTAGGGCCAGAGTATTCATTTTATGTACATAGTCCAATCGGTCTAGAAAAAGGTTTAACTTATACCAAAAGTACACCTCTTCAAAACCTTTTTAGTGAGTGTGATAGAGAAAAGATCACTCTTCTTTCTTTTCAATTTTAAGGAGTCCGAAAAGAGCTTAACTATGGACTCCCCAGTCCTTTTTCGTAAATTTAGTCCCCTGAGCCTGAAAAAGTATAAAACACAACTTAGGAGAATATTCTATCCCATATAACAGAGTATTCCTTTTTCGTAAGTAGTCTTTTCTAGTCCAAAAAAAGGGGTAAACTTGTGTTGGACAAACGTTTCATCAGATCCATTAACGAGTGTACAAGGAACAACGTCACTCGACACTATTTTCAATTTTAAGGAGTCTGAATAGAGCTTAATCATGCTCTTTGTAATGTTGTTGAGGAGAAGCATGTAAGACAGGGGTCCCACGGGAAAAGGCTAGAATGAGAGATAGTAAGAAGTATGAAGTTCAAACGCAAACTAACTGAGACCCCCAAGCTTAAAGATAAGCTTGTAGCATGAGCACCAGAATGAAAAAGGATTATATACTAGATCTCCCATGGAAGGTAGGCTCTACCATCAACCGAACGATGTTTTAAGTAGAGAGAAAGGTTTCACAATTTGTTGATGGCGTTGACCCTAGGTTTAGACGGTAATGGTGACTAAGAATGAAACAGTTTGAGTGAAATGCACCCTAACCTAAATTCCAATTATAAACACATTTCATTCCCAGAGTCTTGTACAAGACTCGTCCAATCGATGATAAAGGTACCATATAAAATTCCTAACACTTGAAAAAACGATGATAATGTTTCAAAATCTGATCATTAGTTGAAAATTTAGAGAAAATAACTTTAGAAATTGGGTTTTCAAAGTTTTAATAAATTTTTGTATAATTACTCATTTACCATTCTATTTTTACCATTTCACTCAAATGATTACCAAAGTGACCAAAACCCTTGAAGAGAAAATCATAAAAACACAAATCTTGGAGCAACTCCACTACTTGCCACCTTCAATAAGTAAGTATTCCATCCTTATCTTGCATTTCAATTCTTCATTTTATCAATTTTTTTCCAAAAATAAAGCTTAAAGTCACTTTAACAAATGTGAACCTGCACATCCACAAGATACCATAAGGTAGCCCGTGGATGTTTGCAGCTGGTGGAAACACTAGTCACGAATATCCACAATTGTTTTAAAGGAAAGGTGTGGATGCACAAAAAATAAAAAAACTAACTCAAACCTTTTGGAAATTGACAGGATGTCCATTTTCTAGAGAGAATGTGAACATGAGGAGGTGGATCGAGCGGTGTTTGATAAGGATGAGGCCAAGCAAGATCTGTGTGCCTGCAGCATGTACAAATTTTTTGAAGTTAACATCGTGATAGCACAAAGGAGATTACTTAATCTCCTAATTGACTACTGGAACTCAGATGTTGAGGCATTCATTCTCATCGGACAGTCTTGGACCATTATGGTCGAAGACATTTACTTCATTGTCGAATTTTCGAGGAGAGTGGAAGTACCAAAATTCAAATCTTGAGGAGGAGGCCAGAGTATCAATGAATTTATCAATGAGTATTGGGTTTCCAACATGGTGATGAGTGGCTCACAAGTGTCAATCAAACAAATAACCAACTTGAGCCTCAAATTCATTATATACACCTTAGTTCAGATCGTGGAATCCAAATCTTTACACTTGGCATCGTGGGAACAAATGCATTATGGGATTGAATGCCTAGGCCCTACTATGTATGACTGGAGTACCACTATGCTGAAAAATATGAAAACACAACTAGAAAACTGCAAGCTTAGGAAGGAAAATAAATTATGCTTCAGAAGTGTCTTATGTACTTTCTTATTTAAGAAGGTCTCTATGATGATCCCATGAGAACAGATACAAGGACACTTATGACCATGTCCAACCATGTTCCATTGGACCAAGCTCATATATCTCTTAGGATGTGGACAAATGTCCAACCCTTTCGATGACAACTTCTTTGGTTGGTGGAAGAGACAAACTCCCATCATTGAGGACTACCCATATGTGCGTATAGACTTCACCAATCATCCAGATGTCATCATCCTTGTTGGAGATGAGCTATAGGACATAGGTAACCTTTCATTTTTGTGTTATTTAATTTAAAATGTTTTAAAATATAACAAATTATATATTTTTGTGAGATCCAAAATACTAACAAATACCTTTATTCTATGCAAATAGAGCACCCATCAGACCGTAAAATGTCCCATGACATAGCTAACAAGGTAGAGATGATGAAGGACCAAGGGATGATGCATAAAGGGCTTTGCATAGTGTGGGCCAAAACTTTGAGGCCCTCATGTGCAATGTGCCTATGGCGACCATTGACAACCTACTTGTCGGCATGCAACGACATGTCGTAGGAGTACCCAGGCCATCGGTCTGATTATTACGGCGTTTGAAAATTTCCATAGTTTGTTATGATAAGGTGCACCAACCTCACACCCAGACATATTATGTGCTCATAGAACAATTTTGTATTTGTATAACTTTATATGACCTTCGAGGGATAGGAGGCCCTAAAATTTGTACTTGATGGGTCTCATTTTGATATATATATATTATTTTTTGTGTGTTATATGCATTTTGTGTTTTATTTTGCAAAAGTATATATATACATGTGTCTATGTGTGCTATACTTTAATGATGATATACATTCCAATCTATCACATAATTAGCATAAGCATCATCTAACTCATTATCTCTCCTAGGAACATGCTCTTAAGTAATGAACTCAAAAGAACATTTTAGAAGATGCACCCTAAGGAAAAACTATAATAGCACTAGATCTCGAACTCGATAAACACCATTTCACTGTAAAACTACCAATTGAGAGTCCATGAACACTTGAAGGTGATAAATACCAAATGAAAATGAATCTCGCAAAAGATCAATAACAACATTATATACAACAACATTGTTGGTAGTTTCCTTACGATACACACCTCCAATGGACACTAATTGCCTAGAAGGAGAATAAATTAGTAATCACCCAAGTAGTGGATGATAGGTGTTGAGTATGGCACCATTAGCGAATCCTAATTAAATCAACAACTCCTTGGGCATATGCAACATAGCATAAATACATCAATTACTAACGCAATAAAAGGACCAAAATCATAAACAAAGCTACGTACAATATAAAAAATAAAATACAAGAGCGTCAAGGATATTACTTCTTAAAGTAGATCCCATTTCTAGGCTCCGACAACACATTTCCTTCAAAATCCCTGAGCTTGTAGGATCCTTTCTCTAAAATTCGTCGAATGATATAAGGACCGAACCACATGTGGTTGAAATTTCCTTCCAAAAGGCATCCTTTTCCTGGTTCTAGAACAACACAGGATTTCCAACAGAGAACACCCTGGGACAGATAGACTTATCGTACTATGAATTGTCTCATTTCTTATGCACTTCATTCTCTAACATTGCATCTCAATGTTGCTAATCTATATGTTCAAGATAAAATAGGCGTTCTTCGAGATAAGTCATGTCCGAAAGGAGCTCGACTGCTATTTTGAGCGAAGGAACTTCACATTCAATAGGAAAAAATGCTTCCACTCCATGAACGAGTTGTAACAGTGATAAGTTAGTGGAAGTTTTGGCTAAGGTCTGGTAAGTTGACAAGGCTAGGTAAATAATTAAGTTCCAGTTCATTCGAGTTGAATTAACTATTCTTCTTAGTATTGTTTTTAATGATTTTTTTACGGATTCAACTTAACCGTTAGCCTGGGGGTACTAAGGAGATGAGTGTTTCTTTGTAAACCCTAGTTTTGATACTATCTCTGACATCATACATTTATATAAGTGACTTCCATGGTCTTTGAAAATCTCTCTCGGAACCCCAAACCTATATATGACCTAATTGAATATGAATAGTGTTGTTTTCTCCCCATAATTAGCAAAATTTGGAAAATCTTGGGCCCTCTTAATAAAGTAGTCGATGACTATAATGATGTAACAATGCCCTGTAGTTGAAGCGGGGTGGCATGCCATAAAATAAACCCCCCAATTGGTGAAGGGCCTAATAGTGACTATGAGAAACATTGGATCAGGATGTGCGCGCATTTTCGTAGTGAAAATTTGGCATGGATTCCACTTCTTTACCATTTCAACACAATCCTTAAAGATCGTAGGCCAAAAGTATCTTGTGCACAAAACATTTTGGGTTGTTTCCAACTCAAACAAGTGACCACCACATGCTCCACTATGGCATTCATTTAAAACAACCTCCACTTCTTCTAGAGTTAAGAAACACTGAAGGATCGAGTCAACCCCTTGATGATACAAAGTGGCATCGATAATGAGGTATTTTTTTCCATATGATGGATCCATCGTTGCTCATCTCTCGAGCAGCTCAAAGGGAAATTCAAAGTTTGGAGATATACAAGGATATCCCCATATAAGGGATCAAACAAAGAGATGAGGAAAATGTGCTCATCTGAAAATGAGTCTATTGTATCTCCTTCCTCGTTCTCTACTGGAAACTCTGACATCAGTTCATCGAAAACTAAAGACTTCTTAGATTTCGCAGATGCAAAGTCCAATTCAAATTATTGAAGCACAACAATCCACTTGTTGTACTTCCCGCCAATAATTCTCCTAGTCAAAACATATTGAAATGGATTGAACGCGGCGATGACGATTGTCTTTCACAATAGACTGTAATGTCAGAGCCATTAGACAACATGAAAATATTCCAATTCCAATTTATCTACATGTGAATATCTAAGTTCATGACCCATGAGAGCGTGGCTAAATCAATAGATGACATGCTCTTGGATCTCATCGTCCTCTTCAATTAGAACCATGTCAATCAAATACTTAGTTTCTTCCAAATATAACAAGTAGTCTCAATTGTAATTAGGGGGACTCAACAAAGGAGTTGAAACCAATTCTTTTTTCAAAGCATCAAAAGAAAAATGTTCTTCATCCCAATAGAATGGGACCCATTTCTTCAAAAGGCGCATAAATCCCTTTTTTATATTGGCATAGTTTGGAACAAAACACTTGAGGAAATTCTCCTTGCCTTGTAGGATATAAAGTTGTTGGACTGTATGTGGGGGAGGAAACTAATTTATTTCCTAAACATTCAATGCATCAACATGATCCCTTTTGTTGAAACGATGAATCCCAAAAGACAACCAAAGGTCCCACAAAATATATGCTTATGTGGATTCAATCGGATCCTATAGAAACAACACAATTCAAAAACTAACATGAGGTTTAAGAGATGTTGGTCCCTCTTGCGTGAGTGAGCCATGAGATCATCTAAGTATTCCTCCACTATGTTCTTCAAGTCATTCAAGACAAACATCATGGCCCACTGGAATGTTGTACCATCATTTTTAAGACCAAATGGCATTTTCCTGTAAGAGAACGTACCCCAAGGAAATATAAAGGTCATCTTGTGTTAGTCTTTTGAGCGATTTTCAATTTGGTTGTAGTTGGTGTTGTTTTGGTTTCTTCACTTGGGTGAGAAAAACAACAACACTTTCATGTCTAGATTACTCTACTAGACAAGACAGAATTTGGTGAGTGGGTTAAACAAGCCAAACACATGTAATAAACAAAGAAAATAATCTAAAACAACTAAGAAATAAATGTTAGAAAGCATGAGAAACTTAGAACCATGAAAATGAAACAATTACCAGCATAATTCTACCAATGGATCAATAGATTAGTAGGAAAACCACCGTAGATAAAAATAGGGACTTATGAGTCCCCTCTTCCTCCTTGGGAGGGCTCTTGAGTTCCATAATGGAGAGCTCTTCATACAATGGAAGAAAATGGAAAAAGGTTAAGAACAACAATGCCTATTCCCTCAAGAGGTGAGTGGAATGGCCTATTTCAATGGTGCTTGAAGGCTCCAATGAGAAAAGAGGATTCTCAAGGGAGAATTCTTGTAGCATAACAATACGATGAAGATTTTGGTTTCTTAGTGCACCCATGACTGTTATTTATATCATTCATACATGGAAAATTGTAATTGGTTCATAGTGTGAACAAGGGGCCTTTTAGGGAACCCTCTAGTCCTTGACCAACCCCCCATTCAAATTTCACTCAGATATGAGGGTCAAATTGTGTTGGGGGTTAGCCCATAAGTAGTTAAGGGGCCAACACGATCCATAAATGCGTCGTTCATAGAAGTGTGCATCTTTTCTTGTACATAATCGTGCACTTGGTGCATTGTGCGCATAGTGGGATGTGTTGGCCTGTGCGCACTGTGCAGGTGCTTCCTTTGGTGAATATGCACATTTGAATTTTTTACCAAATTTGTATATTTTTCCTTTTGAATGCAATTTGGTGCTTTAGGTGTAATAATTGTTGTTGGCATTGTTGTGTTTCTTTAACCATTTGCATGCAATGTTGTGGATGATATTTCAGTGATAACAAATGCCCCCTGATGTGTGAGGTTAGGAGCATATGTATAGCCAAAATACATGAATGTTTCTTTTGCTGAGAGTGTCAATGTAATGAAGAGTTAAGAGAGGAACTGCAAGAGAGAACTGTCAAAGGGAGAGGGAAAACCGTGGGACCCAAACCTTTCTCTAGGGAGAAAAAAGAAAATCTGTGTACAAATGAGGTGGGCATGCCCCATGCTCATGTCATGTAACCAAAATGTGAGACTGTAACTGAAGATGTATGTTGGTGTAGATAACTACAGCACCCTTGGGGATGGTTGATAACGATAGATGATTTTTCTGAATGGTGAACAGACTTTGAAGTGAGGCAAGGACAACTGTAAGAACGGTCGATGACTCTTAGGCATTGATGGCCTAACAAATTCATAGGTCTTTGGCTGGTATGAAATAACTGCAATAGTCACATAGTAAGACCCACCATAACATGAGAGTTTGTTGAATTTGAATGTTATGGGGGTCAATGGAATCAAAGAGCAATGATGATTCTCATTGTGTCATCTGAGACTCCTCATTGCAAAGGTAATGAGAGTCAATATATTGTCACCCTTCTGGAAACTATGTTGATGTCAAAAGAAAGGGAGACACGACTCCAAAAAGAAAAGGGCTTCATGAAATCCACTGAGATGATATCAGGTACTAACGGGTAACATGAATGAAATCAAGATTCGTAGAGACTCAAGAATTCCCTTGGTTGGGGAATTTTTGAAGGATGATTGGAAACAACCATAAACTAGATCTATGGTTAGGGGGACAACTAGATACGGGGTAAACTGTGCCAGATGCGAAGAAAGTGGACAAACTCAGAGATCATGGGTATATATACTTGGGATACCTGGGGTTCATGAGTGATGTTGGTGTGAAAAGATAGTGGATGCCCCAACCAAGGGAGACATGGGTTTCTTTTCCAAGAAAAATAAGGCCATCAAGGGTGATGAGAAAAAAAGATAAGTAAATTCTGGAAACAAAGGCTTTTTACAAGTACCAAAGGAATAAAGAATAATTTGGGTTGAGTATACAGATATAGAAATGGGTGCCCTGATGAAATATGGCTTGGCATGTTAAGGCGCAAGTTTGTGAAAGAAAACTGGTGTAGGGTGGGGGCCCCATGGGTGGGTTTTTGTATTAGGTAAATGGATGGATGACAATTTGCATATGGGAAAACTGATGGTGGTTGAGATGGAGGGATAATGATACTGCACAGGTGCAGTCAATAGAACTGATATTATATGACCTGGGAGTCCATTGGTAAATATATCAATATGATGAGAAGAAGTATGGGGTTCATTCTCGGAAGTGCGTAAGACTATCGAGACTCCCATCCCTAGGGGTGAAATCAACATGAGTTTCAAGTTACCAAGGGGAACTATGAATGGGACAAATCATGTGGGGGAGAGTGTTACTGGGTGACAATACCCAAATGTAGTAGAAGTAAAGGTACTGCAGAGCCAGACGTAAGGAACCCAAAGGTAAATTTCATAGGGTATGACTGGGAGATGCAATTGATTTTTCAGAGGGAGTAATTACATGTCAATGTCGAACATATACCTAAAGGGGTTGTAATATTGTGGAACAAGGACCTGCACACATTAAAACCAAATACCCAACGTGAACAATATTTTATGATAAATAACATATAATAGTTATTTGATAAAATTGAACATGAGCATGCGTACCTGATTGTGACGTGAGAAAAAGGCTCCTTCGAGGCTAAGTGAAAATGATGACCCAAGGAATGTGAATATATAGATGGAGGGATCAGGATCTCATGCCTAAGAACGGATCGAAAAAATGAAGGCTCTGGGATCCTGTAACAAAGTGTGGAAGTTGGGAAAATGGCCTAATATATTGATGGTGGGCCCAAAATGTCACCTCATCTGCACTGACATTATTGGTGATCTAGCAAGAGTGTTGTGAGGTGATTTGGAAGATTACAGGAGCTTGGGGCTACCGATTTACAAGTGAAATACCTCTTGTGAGAGGAAAAGGGATTGATGATGGAGCACATTCCAAGGGAAATCAGGGGTAGTCAGTTCCTCCAAGATATCTTTGTCACAGTGGAAAGTGTGAGAATATAGGGGATCTGGGGAGGTGACAGAGGGAACTGTCAATGGGTAGGTGTTATTGTCCTCAAGTGGTGAGGACGTAGACGAGATATCATGTACAGGGTGTGAGGGACTCTTGGACATAAAGTACATGTCCTGATACTATGGAGGGTACCTTGTTCTCTTAGGGACTGATGACAAAATATATCGAATATCAGTCATGTGAGACGCAGTATGGAGTGGTTGAGAGGGCTTAGGATGAGATGTTTGGCATATTGTGGATAAGGTTTGGATAAATTGAGGTATAGTTGGGCAATGATGGGTGTAATGGCCATATTCTGAGCATATGTCACAAGTGAATTTGGTTCACAACCCTTTATTGCCTAAAGTGGAAGATTTTGTAGTAGCACTGGACATACTTGGTGGAGCGGTGAGCAATGTGGTTGCTGGAGGGAGTTGTATCATATTACGTAACTCAGGAAGAGTAGGAGATCTATTAGTGGAGTATCTCTCCCTTTTTCATAGTGTGTAAGGCGGTTGAACTCGGGGAGGAAGTAGAGTTGTGGGATCTTCTTCTTTTGTCTACCCCCAATAGTGGAAGTGATGCCAACAGTTGGGGGTGGGGGTGGTGTGGTAGGATCCTGTACTAGTATCTACATCAGTATTCCCTATGTCTGAGGAGGGAGATATGGTTTAGGAACCATCACTGGTGGATGAAGATAACATACAGGGATGGAAATAACCATGTTATGGACGGTAAGGGTCACAACTACCTGGAATGCTTGGAATCCAGGTGGGGGGTGGAAGAAGGGAATTTGGGTAATGGCTTGGGGGACTATCTCCCAAACTAGGATTTTCCCCTAGAGGAGGGGAAAATCTAGGATAAGTGGTGCAGTAATAGTTCTTCCTGAAGTAATAGTTCCTCCACTGGTGGAACCTTGATGTGAGGAGAGGCCTCGGTGGGAGGAGTCTCTGTGATATCGGTTCCATTAGAAGATACTACACACACTTGTGTTGAAGGGTGTAGGAGAGGTGGTGCTCCATGATATTCCCCCAGCAAGGATACATCCATGAAAATTACGGGACCCATGTCGATGACCAAATAAGAATTGGAGCTAGTGCAGACAAGGGGAATAATGTTATCGATGTTGGTGGAATGGTTAGGCTCATAATGTGTAATTTAGTCGATGGTGATGATTTTCCCATTGTGGGGGAACATCATCGTTCGAAACACGGAAGAGGCTACCACCTTCATAGCATACATGTAGCTACATATAAACAAGATATTTTAATCGATTGGGGCATCGATAACTTCAATGTCAATGAGGATGGATTTTCCCCTGAGTTTTACGGGGACATTTTGTAAGAGCCCTTTAGGGGATCATGGTCGGCCATCATAAGCTCTAAGGGTGATGGCAAATGGTATTATCTCTGGGGAGCCAAGTTTTGACCATATGACTTTGGACATGATGCATGTGTATGCACCTTCATCGATGATACATTGATGAAATATGATGTTCCTGATCTTAACTGGTATCTGGAAAGCTACCAGAGCGAGGAGGCGTGGTTCTATGCTGTCTAGATCAAAGTTGATGAGTCGCGTATCAGTTGGGTCGAATTCCCCCAAGGAGGAAAGAAAGGATTTTTGTTGAGTTGGACAGGTTTGGAGGACCTCCAATACAGACATGGTTGTAGGAGACTAAGCTAAGTTGTCGACCAGATTGTAGTTATGGGATACCCTAGCATGAGGGTTAGTGACATTCCTCCATAAAGGCATATGGGGTATACGAGGGTTTGGTTTCGTGTTAGGGAATGGAATCATCAATGGTTGTACGGCTGTTGTTGGTGCCATTTCTGAGGTGGTTGGTGTAGCATAAGAACAGATGTCGTATTGACGACTATGTGTTTGAAGAATAATTTCTTCTTCGCTCGTGAGGAGGATATTGCAATTGGACGAATTTCCAAGTTGAATGGGACCTTGGTTTTCATACTTCCCTATTTTGGATGGGGCAAGGTGTACCTCCTATTAGTTATTCATCACACCTTGGTGTGGAATAGGGTTTTTCAAAACGGCTAGAGGTGGTTGTTGCAAGTACTATTGTGGGGCCTATTGAGGGGCAGGCGGCGTTGGAGGACGTTATGTGTTCATGGATTCTTTCATTTGTTTAAAATCAGAAATTTGTGGACAATGGTGAGAATAATGTCCATACTCACCACAGAGAGCACAAGGGAAGTTCGTCCTGAGATTTTTTTTGTTCTTCCCTGGTCATTTTTTGTTATTTTCCCCTTGGGGGTTTTGGTTTCCCCCAGTGGGATGGTTTTGTTCGGGGTTATTTCCTCCTGGTCCCGGGTTATTATTGTTTCTATTTTTTCCTTTCTTTTTTGAATTATTTGGCTGATGGGCCGGATTTTCCATATTCATCTTTTCAAAATCCTGAAGCTGTTGAATGGGAGAGGGATGAACAAAATTAACACTAGCATGTGGGTCTCCTTGTGGAGGATAAACCGGTTGTGGAGGACCAGGAAATGGAAAATATTTATTGTTTTGGGGAGTCTATCCATATGGCATATAGGAAGTTGAAGTACCTCCGCAACTGTTATGGTCACATGTAGGGGGTGGGGGTGGACCCATGCTTGATTGAGAAACCGTATGCATCTGGGGTACCAGTGGGGGTCCCCCCAATGACTGAGGGGAAAAAACAAGATATGAATGTTTGTGAGTGGGGGGAGAGTAATAGGATGACCCTCCATATGGATGCAGATACTGAGGTGCACCATAAATCGGTGATGGGTGGATGTAAGGGTTGCAGTGTGTCATGGAAGTAATCAACCCATCCGCAGTGCGAGAAGCCTTGGGTTTGTCCTGCCCAAATGGTAGGGGTTTGGGTGCATCAGGAAACACTATGTAAAAGTAACCTAATTGAGCATAGATGAGGTCGAACTGTTGGGACTTGCTGATGGATTCCTCTTCTGAGTGAGGAAAACTGGATGCTACATATTTGGCAAGCACAGAGATGAGTGATTTAAGAAACCAATCAAGGTGTTTTTCTTTGGTGGTTTATGATTTACACAAACTGCGTCGTCGACGCCATTCATGGATGTGGTCGGATATATATATAGCATTGGTTTGTTTTCACTCAGAGAGAATTTCTAAGCTAGTGTCATGGTGAACTAGTAATTGGAAAAAGGCCAAAAAGGATTTGGCCAATGATTCAAAAGTCACATGGGACCCTGTTGGCCCTTGACCAAGTTTTTGGATAACCTTGGCCATTTTGACCTATTTTGGGGCTTCAACAGCCCATCGACGATGAATTTCCAATTGAAACAAAGACTCCATTTTTATGTCCTTTTTAGGGTTTTGGGATAATGTAATGGGAAAGGGATGTCGTCCCGTAGATTTACCCACGTTTAGGCCCACTTTTGTATGTATATATAGAAGGATAGGAAATGTAAGAATAGAGAGATGGGATTTCTTAATGCAATCAGTAGTACATCTATGTGATGTTGTATGAGTTCTCTATGTGAACTATGTAAGGCTAGCAAGGCTAAGTGCAAGATATTGTAAGATTGTTATAGGAAGCTAGGTGTTGTAAACGCAAGGAAGAAGGATCTAGTGAGTTACGTAGATCTTCTGTCCTATGCGAAGTAAGGGTTTTGAGTGGCTTTATGATGTAACCGATTGAAGAAACTAATAAAGAAGAAGAGTTGGTGGACGTAGCCCCAGGGTGGGGGTGAACCACGTAAATCAATGTGTTATGCTCTATGCTTTGGTTCAATGTGTTTATCTTTGATTATGATATGTGCTCTGATATATCCACTTATGCTCTGTGCTTCTTAGATACATATGATTGTTAGACTTGATGAGTATGAGGATAATTAGTACTGATCTACTAGATCTAATTTGGGTTACTATGGTTAAGTGTTGAAATATTGTACATTTGAGTATTCACTGCCAAGCTCTGTGTTGTCTGTGAAGTATAATAAGGGTTAAATATTGATGAACGATCTATGCTAAGTGCCCTGTAAATATAGAATCACATGTTTGTGTCCCAACTAAGGTTGCAAACACCTGAGTCTTGCAACCATGCTTGCCTCTACCTCGGGTGAGACTTCATTTGCTTCGTAGGTGTTTCCAAAAGGGTCAGTAGTTAGGGTTTTTTTGATGCGCGCTTGAGCGTTGAACTCTGGGTCTACCCCTGTGCCAACAAATGGTTCTGTTGTTGGGACCTGAAACTATGATTTCTAGGAAATAGAGAAGAACAAGATTTGTGCAAAAGAAAGATCTATGCATAGATATGTTGCCCTAGTGCACAGTGTTCTACTTGACCTGTGAAGCTTTGTGCCAAAAAAGAAAGGTCAGATACGAAGAAAAGAGGGCAGATCTTCAAGAAAAGAGGTTGATACTAAAGAAAAAAAAGCAAGATATGAACGCTTTGTACTCTAAGAAAGGTAAAAGTGGAATTTTCTAATTAAAAGAGGTAAGATCTGTAAGCTCTGTGCTCTGATAAAGGTAAGTAAGTTCTAGATCTGAAATCTTTGTGCTCTGTAGAAGTAAGATAAGTGGAAAGTTTTGTTTCTAGAGCATGGATCTAGGTATTTTTTATAGATTCTCTCCTAGCTTGAAAACTAGGGCATTGTTATATGAAAGAAGGTTTGATATGAATAGATCTGATAAGAATAGTGATTGATATGTTATACCTATGCATAGAAAGAATGTTTGGGATAACAAATGGATGCAGGATCCTAGAAAGAATTTGTTGCAGATTGGCCCCCATGCTCCTGGTGTGAAGTACAAAAGAGGTTGGGGATCAGTTACAAGAAAGAGAGGATTAACCCTCTATTATAGTTGCAGAAAACAAAGACATCTAGCTAGGGAATGCCTTGGTGGAGGACCTAGTTGTCTTTGTTGAAAAGCTCTAGATCATGAAGTATTGGATTGCCCCAGAATGATTGCTAGGCTCAAAGGAATGAATCCAGACCCTAAGGCATATCCAGAGATAGCATAACCTCAGAAAGAATCAGAGAAAGTATTAATTCAAATGAAAGAAACCCTAAATGAACACCGACATGTCAGATTATCAGAGATATTTAAATAAAAATAATGCATTGAAGTAAGGATAGGGGACTTTGACATTGATTGTGTTCTAGATGAGGAAACATGGATGAATATCATGACAGAGAGAACATGGGAAGCTATAGGTAATCCTTCCATGATCCCTTCACTAGGAGGAATAGGACTCTTCAGAGGAAAATTGGTAAACCTATGTGGAAGGCTCACTCAAATATCTTTGAATGCTAATGGAACTTCGACTGAAGAAGATTTTGAGATTATTAAATGTATTAAGGATAGTGCCCCATTTACTATTATACTTGGAAAACCTTGGATTGACAGATATCAAGTTAGACAGAAGGAAGAAGAAGAAGTTTTGGAACAGAAGAAACATGAATTAAAATATTTTATGACCAAGACGATTGCACAGTTGATTAAAGAACAAAAGAACAGATCGAAGCTCCTTGACACTAGAGAACCCAATGTCAAAGCTAAAATAATTTCAGAAGGCTCACAGAAGACTGAAGCACCTATTCCAGAGAAAGAAGAATTATTACCCTGGAGAGAATATCAACAGCGTGCAGTGACTATGCTAAAAAAAGATAGGAATCAGAACGGAAAAATACAGATCAAGTTGAAGATTATTGGTGTTATCCACATTTTTGGTTATCAAGATGATATTGTGATCATGTCATGATGATGGAAGATCAAACTCTTCATTAAGAACATTTTCCTGAAGAAGGTTACACTTGTCATTTT
>JZKD02S1705265.1:610260-620656 GCA_000966675.3 Picea glauca
GAAGGTTACACTTGTCATTTTCTCAAAATCATATTTTGAAAATAGTTCGCAGGCTGCATATATACTCTCCTGTGAGAATCCTTAATTCCCGCAGGCTCCCTTCAGCTTGACTGCGAACTTCTCGCACTGTGTCAATGCTTAGATTGCGAACATGTTTATAAAAGAGGAAAATAGATAAGTTTTCGATCCTTCTAGAAGGAATCTTCTAGAAGGGTGAGTTGGCTTTCGAATGGTTGGCAAAATACTGACTTTCCAGATATCTTGGGATCATTCCCTATCCAAGTAACCAAACTATCTTCTCTTATATATTGAGRRGATTGCTTATGGAAAAAGTTAGAAGTTGGCAAGCTAGAGAAATCYATTGGAGAATTAGTGYATTATTGTATGGAGAATTGATGCTGCAGCAGACAGAGACAACATCAAGGTCATTACAAGTAGTTGATTTTCTTCATGCATGAGCAAGTGTGTGTGTCAGAGCTAGGAGCCATCGAAAGGAGATCTACGACATCAAGGTTTAGGTTGTATATTTCTCTTTCAGTTAATGCAATACATGAATATGTCCATTTCCCATAACGATGATGTCATCTTATTACATGATTCCTTGATCACATGTATAGACTAGGTATTGAATATACTAATGCCTTTGCTATGATTGGTTTGTGTTGTTGTGATTGGACGACACAAGAGCATCAGAGCAGAGCAAGGAACAACAGAGATTAAAGGAGAGAATTTATAAGGTATGAACACTATCCATTTCTCTTAGTTCGTTCAATAGCTAGATCTAGGGAAAGAGTAGTATTCTGTCACATTTTGCTCCAGATCCAGGTGGATCTAGGGAGATTGGTCTGTGTCTGTACTCACGAATTTATCCGTAAACAATTGGGAAGAAGTCTAGAAAGTTAACTAAGAAGAGGGAGAAGATTGAAAAGTTACAAGAGATTCTAGATGGAACATTGCAGAAAGAAAACTTGCAGAATGGGAGCTTCATCGGGATATCAGAATAGTGACCTATTACACTTCGTTGTGGCAAAGAAATATAGTCATTGGACCTATATACCCGTTCAACTTCCACCCCGAATGGACATAAAAGCATTAAAGGATCGCCACTAGACCGTTGGACCTCACCATAGCGGATAGATCAACATAAATGAAATCTTCATACCCATTCCAAGCAGACCATTGTCAAATTTCTTATTTATATCATTACGCCATGCTCAAAGAACACTTTTGCCAACTGAGAATTTGAAGCCTGTAGAACTAGTGATTGTATACAGTGTTCATTGTGATCTTATTGTTCATCCTAATGTAGTATCTGAGATCATCATGACCCCAATTATTTTTCCCGAGTGCGTATGTCCAACGAGCTCACCATAGTTGAAGAATCCTTCACAGAGGTCCTCCTTGATTTAATGACTGCGAAAGTCATGTCGGAAAGAGGAATGTCCACCAAATTCCAAGCATCATCGATAAGAGGAGTAGCATATTATCCATCCACTACTCAAGCCAAACCATCCCGATAGGTCGATGAGAAGCGAATGAAGCATAAGGATTATCTTGCAAATGCAAAACTGATTCTGAGCATTTTGCCTGCTTACCTACCCCCTTTGCATGGTGAAATCAACATAGATAGTGTGCCCCAAGAATTTGAGTATTCTATGATCACTATGTACCTTCCGAAAGGGGTGTGCACAGTTCGTGCTGATCAGGACAAGCTCGCAGCGTTGAATTTTAGTGACTTCAACCTTGGTTACAGGAAAGTATACAGTATGCTCTCCCCACACAAGTATCTAAGGAAGATGAAGGGAAAGACCTCAAATATCATCACGCAATCCTAGACCCAGAACCTCTCATAGTCAACATTGTTGAATGTCATGAAGATCCCGCACTTTGGCAGGCACCAGGAGGTGAATGCATGCATAAAATTTATTTTGTCTTACTATCACGAAGGCTACTTGTGGTTGAACCATTGTGTCAAAGTGGATCTGAACTTGATCAATCGGATCACAGGACTCAAAATGCAAGGCCCTGACCCATAGGAGTTTTATTCTTGAAAGACCAAAGACAGAGGGCTAGCAGTGAAGATCAAAGAAACCTATGGTGATGTTGAGAAGGGAATGCGAGGCTACAAGGTTTCCTCTATTCAGAGTGGCGCAGTGCGCCTTTTTGGTCAGTTGATCATAGGCAAGCTAGTTCGTAAGAAATGGCCTACCCAAGTGACTGGATTCGTAGTTGATCTCGCAGGGAAGTGTGTAGAAGGACTTCAAATGAATTGGGCGAAGTACTTGGTGAATCAGCTCGAACTGGATTGTAGGGAAGCACAAGACCAAGGCTATGAGTTCCATTTCAGTTGGCTTCTCATACTGATTGACTTCATAGCATGGGAGATTTCGAAGGGTAGCACTTTCCCAGAGACCGAGCCATTTGAACCTTTGGCTACGAGGTTCAATACCCTGTGGTACTCGATCGATATGAGCAAGCAATGGCAGTCGAATGTCGTCTTCCACATATACTACAACCAGCTGAAGACTGCCATCCAGTCTATGCCTCACATTACCCCGAACATGCTTCACAAATTCAGACCCTTAATGAAGTTCAACGCGGATCGCCACTTCATTTATATAACAGCACGAGCTGATGAACACAAGCAATAGTTGCAGTCTTATTACAAGTTGATCATGGAAGACATCGAAGAGATCACCAAGGATTGGTCAACAGATATTCTCATTCTAGCAAACCCCACAGAGCTATCTGATATTGATAGCCCAGAGACTATACTGGATACACCGGGACCAAGAAAAACGAAGAAGCCTGAGGAGGTTCACGAAGTAGACCGTGCATCTATAAGGACTGCCTCTATCACACCAGACAAAGGAGGTGATGGAGAAGAGATAGAAGGCGTAGAAATTGAACAATAGAAAGCCGAAGTACCACCACCTAGGGACGAAGAAGACTCATCGAAGAAAAGGAGGGTCTCACCTCTGAAATATTCCTCCCGAAAGAAACCTAGAAGCCCTATAACCAAGATGCGAACTACCCTCACATTGGATGACTTTGATTTCATCATTGCAATGGTAAGTGATTCTTCAAAGGAGATAGTAGAGAAGAAGGAGGTGAAGCAGGAGTAGATGTATAATCGTATAGAGATTGAACTCTAAGGACTGCACTAGGCACTCCAGTCTAGCTATGTAGTCCCCATTGCGCCTCTGATAGCAGGGAAAATAGAACCAGGAAATGAGCCAACTCAACTTCACTGGATTGCTAATATGGTCAAAGCTCACCTTCGACAAGCTCAAGAAGACACAACATAAGCCACCTAGGATTTGACATAGGTGCAGGGAGTACTTTTCAAGCAACGTAGTGCTGTCGAATGAGAAAAAATTTCTCTTCAAGTATAGTGGGACAAAGAGAAAGCAAGGAACAGTTGCTCACGGAGAAGCTTGAAGTCAAGGAACTAGTCAACAGAGAACTCCACTCTGTAACTATTATTGAAGTACAAGCTAAAGAGAGAGTTCCACAGTAGGTGGAACAGCTTGAAGAAGTTATACAGAAGCTTCAACAGTGCATTGCCGATATAGAACTCTGCGTTGTGCCCGATACCCCTCAGGAGATAAGAGACCAATGAGAAGCAACTGCTCGTAGTGTAGTTGAACGATTGAAAGTTCTTTTCTTGGAGTGCAAGAAGCTTAGTAACCGGAGTGCCCAGAGTTATGAGAACCTTACAGAGAATCTGGATTTACAGGCACTAGAGTCATAGCTTCAGGAAGAAAAGAAACATGCAGATACATTATAGGCGCAACTAAAGGCCCTGTCTGCAGTGAATAGAATGAAAAGATCTCATGAACAAAGCACAGTTCAGCAGCAGATACATATGATCCAAAGCAAAGTGATGGAAGTCACTTAGTGAATCCAACCGGTGCAAGACAAGGCATGCATGTTATTTTCCGAGATCAAAAGCCAGGAAGAAGAGCTTGAGAAAGTCGTTATCACTGCAGAACAACACCTCGAAGGACCAGTAAATGACATAGTGATCCTAGAATTCACCTAGAAAGAGGCGACAACAAAGCAGTAGGTCGAAGAATCTCGAGCCAAGCTAGAGGTTTTTCAAGCAAAATTGCACAGACCAGAGTGACTCGGGATGAGTCACAAGTGAGTGTTGGGGGCCTGTTGGCCCTTGACCAAGTTTTGGGATAACCTTGGTCATTTTGACCTATTTTGGGACTTTGACAGCCTATCGAAGATGAAGCGCCAAGAGAAGCAGAGATTGTGGAAGCTAGACCCCCTTTTTGGGTCTTTTTTATGGTTTTGGGATAATGTAATGGCAAAGGGATGTCGGCCCATGGGTTTACCCATGTTTAGGCCCACTTTTGTATGTATAAATAGAAGCATAGGCAATGTAAGAATAGAGAGATGGGATTTCTTAGTGAAATCAGTAGTACATCTATGTGATGTTGTATGAGTTATTTGTGCGAACTGTGTAAGGCTTGAAAGCCTAAGTGCAAGATACTGTAAGATTGTTATAGGAAGCTAGGTGTTGTAAACACAAGGAAGAAGGAACTAGCGAGTTGCACAGATCTTTTGTCCTGTGCGAAGTAAGGGTTTTGAGTGCTTTTGTGTTGTAACCGATTGAAGACACTAATAAGGAAGAAGAGTTGGTGGACGTAGCCCCAAGGTGGGGGTGAACCACATAAATTTGTGTGTTATTCTCTGTTCTTTGGTTCAATGTGTTTATCTTTTCTTATGCTATGTGCTCTGATATATCCACTTATTCTCTGTGCTTCTTAGATATATATGATTGTTAGATATGATGTGTAAGAGGATTCTTAGTACTGATCTATTGGATATGATCTAGGTTACTATGGTTAAGTGTTGAAATACTGTACATCTGAGTATTCACCGCGAAGCTCTGTGTTGTCTGTGAATTATAATAAGGGTTAAATATCGATGAACGATCTATACTAAGTGCCCTGTAAAGATAGAATCACATATCTGTGTCCCAACTAAGGTTGCAGACACCTAATTCTTGCAACCACCCCTGCATCTACCTCGGGTGATACTTCATCTACTTCGCAGGTGTTTCCGAAAGGGTCGATAGTTAGAGTTTTGTTGGTGTATTCTTGAACGTTGAACCCTGGGTCTGCCCTTGTGCCAACAGACCCTGATTTTTCATCCACATACCATTTGGTTGAGGAACTAGTGAGGGTTCATTGAAATAACCTCAAGCGGATGGAATCATCCATGATGTTTTTTGAAGAGAACCATGAGTGGAAGGTCATAACATGGTTGGTCGGGTCTTCCCTTGGTTTTCCTTCAAATTTTGGAATATCTGAAGGTATTTTGGCAAGCATATTGGGCCACGTAGGGTCATGTCAAATGGGATCATTCATGAGTTTGGTTAAATCAGGAATATTGAGGGATGCCAAGTATGGCATAAGGGTATTTGGTGGAGGATTAGTTCCAACCATTATGTGAGCAGGTAGTGGAACAATCCCTTGAGATATATTTGATGGGGTTTTACTTATCCCTTGAGAAGAAGTGTTCCCCCCACCTCCTTGTGAAGGAGAACAATGGACCCAAGAAAATTGGAACCAAGTAAAGATGATCCCAAAATAGTAGCACTCACGAGGGTGTGATATGGTTGAGTTGGTGAGTTGGAAAGACTAGTGACTCCTCCTAAAATACGAGGGAGATTCTACAAGCATCTGGAATGACGGGGATTATGTGTTTACCCTATGGTTTTTTACTAGAAAAGTGAATGTGTGAAAATGGTGACAAGAGAGAAATAAATGAACAAGATCTTTGTATGATTTGGACCTTCACAAGATAGTGTAACTCACAATTGCATGTAATCAAATGAGCATCATACATAAATAAACTATAAAAATAAACAAGCATGTGGATAGGTGTATTTTTTCTACGTGTGGGAACAATAAAAAAAAATGCTCATGTCCTAAAAGACGTATCGTCCTTCCTCTCAAATAGAATTAGCCCTTGCAATAGCACTCAATAGTGGGGTCCGAAGCTACTAGAAGAGGAACTAGTGAAGGTTGAAATAATCAGTTATAATGAGGGGTAGAGGGTGCATATCCTGAAAGAGCTAGCGATATTTCCCAATAGACACACAAAATCTGATCAAAGTACGATTGCATCCCACAATCACCACCTGGGTAGATGTCCTATGTTTGGTCACTAGGTACCTCAGTCAAAGTGCGACATTTAGATTTTTGGCCTCAGAAATGGGTCATGGGCTGGATGCCCTTCCAAGATTTGGTGACTCAAGGAGGGATGCGTAGAACAATCGGACCTTGACCTTCGACCCTTCATGGTTATCTCCTTGCCTTATGGTGTAGGAAAACTTGACTTGGAGGATTTGAAAGTTTCCTATTTCTCAACTTTTGTTGTTTGAAAATGTGAGAACCAGATAATGGGGGTTTATTTGGATGCCTACCCCCGAGATCCGACCTAGACTAAAAAAATTCTTTTGGCACCTCCTATGCAGGAAAACTTAGTGTTTTTTTAGAAAAAATTTAGATGTGGGGGGCTAAGATATTGGGGGTCTGAACCAATCTCATTTGAATTAAATGGGCATGGATAATTTCCAGAGAAGTAGTGAGACATTTCATAATTCCTTTGGAGAAAACCTACTTCAACCTCCACTATTTGAAATGGAAATTATGTGTCTGAGGAGTGGCTTTCTGTGAAAGAAAGTGAAAAAGTGTGCCAAGTTTTTAATAAGTTAAGTGTGAGATTGAAACATGTGGACTTCTTATGGTCCTTACAAATCTTATTTACCTAGTTTACTACGAGTCATTGGTACAACCTTCTGAAATATTTAAATCCCTAAAGAACTAGAAATGTGGGCATATGGGTCCTTTACAAATCCTTTAAAATTCCTAAATGTTGTTTACACTAAGAAAGATTTGAAACTATGCTAGAATGCAAGCATGCAAGCATGCGGGCATGTATGGGTAGCTACTTTGATATTTAAACTTCCCTAGACTGTGATGTAAACTAAGAAAGCAATTTTAAGAAACTATCATAAGTTTGCAACATGTGGGCATGTATGGGCCCTTACAAAACTTTAAGATGATTCAAAAAATTAAGAGGAACCCTAAGGGGGCTTTATCCTCTCCTAAATATTTTTGTTGAGGGAGATGAAATGTCCCTTCAACCACCTTTCTAATTCCCAAGATCACACTAGGGTGCGAGGGAATAGCATACTTGAGGGTCAAAGTTAACTTCTAGTCTCGATGTAAGTGATTTATCTATGATAGAAATAACCTTAATTTAAAATTTTACAAGCTAAATAATTCATCCATGTGGCAATAAATAAAAAGAGGAGAATAATGGCTCTTTTTACCCCCTAAGTTCCTATGTTAGCTAACCTTTAATATGGGAAATGACTCTAAGTGGAGTGCAGTTTCCTTACAAAGTGCACGAAAGTAAAAATCTAAATGCTATGGGGCCTTCAAATCATCATAAAAACCCTTACAATTTTGAAAACCTAGAGATATGCGCAGGTTACAATTCTGACAAGCACGTAGAGAGTGCACAGTGCACAGAATGTGCATTCTAAAGAGACATGTTTTTTGCATACTACGTAGAGTGCGCGTCTGTGGGCAGGAAAATCCACGCACTTCTTGTCACGTGTTGGGGGAGAAATTTCCAAGTGAAATACTCCTTCCCCAGCTCTGAATTTTGATTTTGGCAGGTTGGGCTAGGCCGGTTTTGGTACCTGCAAGACAAAGGGATCAAAATGAAGTGTTATCTAAGCTCAAATGGAGAGGAATTTATAGTCATCCCCAGTATGGTTTCCAATCCGTTGTGTTAGTTTCGTCACTTGGGTGAGCAAAAAAACAACACTTGCATGTCTAGATGAGCCTTCTAGACAAGACATAAGTTTGTGAGTGGGTTAAACAATCCAAACACATGTAATAAACAAAGAAAATAAACTAAAACAACCAAGAAATAAATGTTAGAAAGCATGAGAAACTTAGAACCATGAAAAACAAACAATGACCAACATAATGCTACCAATGGATCAATAGATTAGTAGGCAAAACACCGTAAAGAAAAATTGGGACTTATGAGTCCCCTCTTCCTCCTTGGGAGGGATATTGAGTTCCATAATGAAGATATCTTCATACAATGGAAGAAAATGTAAAATGGTGAAGAACAACAATGTCTATTCCCTCAAGAGGTGAGTGGAATTGTCTATTGCAATGGTTTTTGAAGGCTCCAACGAGAAAAGAGGATTCTCAAGGGAGAATTCTTGTAGCATAACAATAAAATGAAGATCTTGGTTTCTTAGTGCACCCATAGATATTATTTATAGAATTCATACATGGAAAATTGTAATTGGTTCATAGTGTGAACAAGGGGACTTTTAGGGAACCCTCTAGTCCTTCACCAAAACCCCATTCGGATTTCACTCAGATATGAGGGTCAAATCGTGTTGGGAGTTGGTCCATAATTGGTTGAGGGGCCAACAAGATCCATAAATGAGTCATTCATAAAAGTGCATGAATTTTCTCATACACAGTTGCACACTTGGTTCATTGTGCATGCTGAGGGATGTGTTGGCTCGTGCACACTACGCACTATGCATGCACTTCCTTTGGTGAATCTGTGCATTTGAATTTTTTACCCAATTTGTATAGTTTTTTCCTTTTGAATGTAGTTTGGTGTTGTAGGTGGACTAATTTTTGTTGGCATTGTTGTGTTTCTTCAACCATTTGCGTTCAATGTTGCATACACTATTTCAGTGATAACAGCTGGAAAAACCATCCACAAACGAGAAGATCTTGCTCCCTGCACACTCATCCAATATATGATCAATGAAGGGAGTCGAGAAGTTTTCTTTAGGAAATGCCTTATTCAAGTCCTTAAAATCCATGAAAACATGGATTATACCCTACTTCTTGTCAATGGGGATAGGGTTGGAGACCCATTCTGTTAAGGGAACTGGGTAGATAAAGCCCACATTAAGAATCTTTTCAACTTCCTCCTTTATTGTCACTTCCTTTATTGGGTTCATAAGTCTCAACTTTTGTTGAACCGGATTTACATTCTCATAGGTACAAATTTCATGTTAAACTATTCAAGGATCAATGCCAGGCATTTCCTTGTAAGACCATGTGAACACATCTCAAAATTCCTTAAAGAGTGTCATATATTGAGTGATCTCATCCTGTGATCATTCTTCTCTGATAAATATGTTTTCAACAATTTCAGGATTACTAGAAATGTTGACTGGAATCGTTTCTGATATGTTATCCATGTTTCCTTCGAAAAATACACCATGTCTAGACAAGGGATTGACTACTCCATCAACACTTTCAACAACGACTGACTTGAACTCTCCATTCTCAACTCGACTGAGTTCAGAGAGGAAATATAATCTATGATGCAAATCTTCCCAACACCTTTCAGCTCATACCATTGCCTCAATAATTTCTTCGTTTGATGGAAAGATGATACTTAAACAGTCATGAGAGTTCAAAGAGTTTTGAGCTAAAATAGCCTCAAGAAAAAGATTATCATCCTCGGTGACCATTGGAGTTTAATCTGGGTCTATTATGACCTGTTGAATGGATCGATAAGTTATTTCAGCAGCAAGCAAAGGTTTGGCCATCTCGGCATGCACTCAACCGTCAACCATACTAGATGGAGATGGAAGGGTCCATGGGTCATGTATATATTCCATTCTAAATGAAGTGACCCTATTCATTGGAGTAGCGCAAACATATGAAATCAGTGCAGGGAAATCAAAATATCCCATTAGCGAAGGGTACATCCCACAATCGATGCTCTCAGTTGCCACCTGAGAGTTTTCAATCCAAGGGACCATAGACCCAGGATTAGCTTCCATGTTAGAAAGGTTGGACACCACCTGATCGATAGTCACGATTCTTATCTCATGGGGAAATCATATAACATGAAAAAATATCTAGACAACAATTGTCATGGCATAGGTCCAAATTATTCCTAACAAGATATTATAGTCGACCGGTAAGTTGACTACTCCAACCTATACACTAACATAATTTCCACCTAGTGTGACTGGACATGTTAAGTACCTGAATAGATCTACAAATATAATCACCACAAATACTGAATAAACAATAAATCCACAGAGAAATATAGAAGAAACCACACTTTATTATTACCAAACCCTTGAGGTAGGGCAACACCATACAATGGATCCTATTATGGAAAGGATCCTCTCATGTTCACTTGCCTCTTTGAGGGGGAATCCTCCTATTGAGCTACAACTCACAATATAATAATTCTCTTCATGTCTCATTACATTGCTTGAACCCCTTTATATAGTGCTACCATCACCTAAGAGCATTCTAGAGGAGGAATCTTCTAGAAGTAGAACCTTCTAAGAAGTCCT
>JZKD02S1705265.1:634697-646040 GCA_000966675.3 Picea glauca
TATTTTATCTACTTCATACAATTTGTGTTATACATGTTTATGAATAATTAATTGAACTGCATATATCTTATTTCAATTAATTTAGTTAATCTATGAAAGTGTGAAAAGTAGCCAAGAGTTTCAGACACTGATTCACCCCCCTCTCCAGTGTCAGTTTGAGTTTCAACATTTACACCCTTGCATATTAAACCTCTGCCATATTGTCCCAAAATATTTTATATAATTCAACCAAAGTTTCTTGTTTTCTTGATCTCTTTAATATCCATTCCCATAGTGAAGTTAGCTGCATCGAGACCCTTTGTGTCAAATTTGGATGATAGTTGTGATTTCACCTCCTTGATAACATCTGTGTTATTTCATACCAGCAACATGTCATTGACATACAACTCTACATAAATGAAGTGATTACCATCCCACCTGGAAAATACATAGTGGTCAACCCAGCTTCTCACAAATCCCATTCCAAGGATGTATGTATCAAGATTTTTGTTACCACATCCTAGGTGATTTGTTCACACCATATTGTGACTACTTTATCTTACATACCGACTCTTTCTTTCCCTTCACAACAAATCCTTCTAGCTACTTCATGTAGATTTTTTTTTCTAGATCACCATGTACGAGTGTTGTATTCACATCCATCTATTCTATCTCAAGATCAAAAGAAACATCAACAAATAAAAGAAATTTAATATAATTTAACTTGGAAACAGGAGAAAAAATTTCACTAAATTCAATTCCCTCTACCTGGGAATAACCTTTTTTCTAATAACCGAGCTTTTTATTTCTCCACTTTTCCTTATGAATTCAACTTCTTATTAAACACACATTTGTTTCCAATGTCCTTTCTTCCAGTTGTAAACTCAACTAGATCCCTAGCCTCATTCTTATCTAAGGGATCCATCTCTTCAACCATGGCCTCCTTCCATAGTTTACTATCCTTTAAATTCACTTCTGCTCTGACAATTATGGGATGATCATTTATAATAGATAAAGTAAAATTAGCACAAAAAATAGGTGGACTATATCTCTCTAGTTTCCTTCTTTCCCTCACTGATATCCTCAATATTGGGGTATGAGGTTCTTATTCTTTTGCTTCATCTTCTTCTATTGAGTCAAATTTTGGATCATTGAACTCAAAATATGTTTTCTCAAGTTATTTTTTCCTTGGTAGGAATTCTTATTTGGGAACATCTTTAACCTCTCTAAAAACAACATCCCAATTGCAAATAGTCTTCTTAGTTTATAGGTTCCAAATCTAATAACCTTTCATACCATATTTATAACCAATAAAGATACACTTTTCAGCTTTATTATCCATCTTACTCCTATTTTCCTTTGGAACATGTACATAAGCATCACAACCAAACACTCTGAGATATTCAAGAGAGGGTTTCTTACTAGTCCATACCTCATTCGGATATTTTTCCACCAATGTTGATGAGGGTGATCTATTTACCAGGTAACATGCACTACCCACTTCCTCTACCCAAAATTCCTATCCTAACCCGATACCACTAAGCATACTCCTTTCTTTTTCCAACAACTTCATGTTCATCCTTTCTGCAACCCTATTTTTTTATGATTGTATGGAGTATTTTTTTTTCCTTTCTATACTGCACTTCTTACAGAATTATTCAAATTCATTCTCGCAAAATTGTCCACCATTATTTGTCCTCAACATATTTATTTTATTCTCTATATGATTTTATACCATATCCTTAAAATCTTTAAATTTATCAAATAGCTCAAATATCTTCCTAAGAAAATAAGTCCATGTGTTCCTTGAACAATCATCTATGAATGAAACATAATACACATATTTACCTAGTGATGGAACATGAACATGTCTGAACACATCACTATGTATCAACTCTAAGATCCCTTTTGTTCTTGTAGCACTAGATGGGATTCTTACTCGATTTTGTTTACTATATATGCAATGTTCACAGAAATAAAAATCGAGGGTGCAATTAGACATACCTTCAACCATAAATTTATTGTGTAGAGTTTGAAGGCCCTTTTATCCAATATGTCTCAGTCTTTGATGCCACATCATGGTCTTATTTTCATGGATAGTATGGATCGTATATTGCTTATTTCTCTACTCATGGAGAATAGAACTATTACACCCATTAGTATAATTACTTCCCAACAGCTTGTTCAAAGTTCCACTTCGAAATTACATGATCAACGCCATTGCTCCTCGTATCATTTTGCAAGTTCCCTTTCCTAATAAAGTATCCACACCAGTATTATCCAACTTACTTACAAATATTAGGCTCATGGATAGATTTGGAATGTGCATAAATCGAGGGAGAGTTCTAATCCTTCCATCTTTCAGCAACAACTTAACTCTTCCATGTCCCATGATTTTGGTTTTCGATTCATCTCCTAGGAATACATCACCACCATCATAATTTTCATATTCGTAGAACCACTTCCTATTAGGATCCATGTTAAATGTCACACCTGATTCGATCAACCATACACCATGATCTCCATGTGTACCTATAGAGTCTAGGTAAACATTGCCTCCTTCTTTTGTGGAGGTTTTCTCCTCTGCGGAAGAAGAATCATTAGATCCATTTTCTTTATCAACCTTATTAGACCTACAATATTTCTTATCATTCCTAGCTTTACCAAACTTCCAACATTTCCTCAAATATTTTCCTGGGGATTTATATCTACCTCTAGATTTAGATCCCCCCCCTGAAGACTTATTTTTATTCCTATCTTGGGGGTGGCCTCTTACAAATAAATCATATGTGCTCTGACTATCCATGATTTTATGCCTCATCTCTTCCAATAACAAGGATGCAACTACATACTCATACTTCAATGCAGATTGAGTGGTACTACCAATTGCTACAACCAGACTATTTAAGGCATTTAAATTATCTGTCACATAATATCCATCTTCCATCCTAATATGATACAATTTCCTTTGAAGAAACAACTTGTTTACCAAGGACTTTGATTGATACGAATTCCCAATTTTTTCCCATAGTTCCTTGGTTGTATATTCTCCTAACACATTCAACAACACTGAATCTACCATGTGAAGTTGAACAATACTCTTTTCTCTTCTATCCAACTTCTCCCAATCTTCTTTTGACATACCAATACATTGAGTACTAGTAATTTTTGTACTTGTAGATTGTATACCAGTATGTTGTGTATGAATATCCACAACGATCCATTGTTCTTTGTCTACAAGAAGGTCCTCCATATTGATCTTCCATAGCTCAAATATTTGAACTTTGAAATTCTCAATATCGATTCTAGAGCTAATAACCATTATCTTTCAACACATAAATCACCATTGCAAAGCTCCCATTGAACCCAGGTTTATCATAGACCCAAGATAAAATTGATCTATCGAGATTGAGCCCAACCCTCAGCAACAAAGGCATCTCGTTGAAGCCAAAAATGTTCTTTAATACCACAAGTAAGTTTTAAAATTGTGAAGTAAAGAAATGCATACATATTCTTAGGAAAAATAGAAATTAATCAATGGCTCATGCACATAGTACATAGAGATTGTGGATGGAAACCCTTAACGGGGAGAAAACTAATATTCCTTGGTGTTGCACCTCCCAACTCTTCAATGTATTAATTTATCCATTCAAAATACAATATATACAATGTTTTAGGTATTCCACTGCTACCAAAACCCTAATCCCTTAATCTGGGATTAATTTAGAAAACTGCTAAAATAGAAAAAAACCACCCCCAAACAAAAATTGGGGCACTACCCCAAACCTTGTCAACTCCAGGATAGTGCATGGAGCCAAAGGGTTTGCCTAAGCATGTAGGGTGTAGGGTGGGAGGCAACATTTTCCCTACCTATGACCCCCCCTAATAAAAGTTCCTGATGCACATGTACACTACAGATGCCAGGCGATGGGATTGTCAAAACCTCTCATCAAATTTGATGCATCCCTCACACACATGCAAAGAATATAAAAAATAAAAAAACCAAAAATAAATTCATTAGTTGTTGGTTGTGTCTTTTTATTTCATAATATAAGTCATGGAGTTGCATGCATGAGTCATTTATTTCCTTTAGCTTTCATTTTGTTTATCTCTAGAAACAAAACTACTTAAAGTAGGGCTTTTGGCACACCATTGTGACAAAACCCCACCAAAAAATTGGTAACTCCACTAAGGAATTTGATCCAAAGTATTATTCCTTATTTGTGTGTTTTCTTCATAGGTTAATTTTTGTAACTTAGTGTCCTTACTATTTTTATTTTTTTCAGCCTCAATTACATAGGAAACCTTGGTAAAAAAACCCTACTTGTTTCTATCAACCACTAGTTATTTTCAACATTTTTTTCTTTTTTACCAAAGTGTAGGCTTTATATATAGATGAACACTAGCACACTTTACTAGAAAAATTATGTTCTAGCACATTTTCTAAGCCATTTTTTTTATGCATTGGGAACTAAATTTTAGAATTTTTTATGTTCAATTTTATCTTTAGTTTTTTGCAATTTGTGTGATCAATCCCCTTGAACTATTTTCAAATTGGTATTGTTTTTTGAGCTCTTCAATAGAAAAATCATAGATAAAGAACAAGGTTGTTAATCTTTAGTGTTTACTATCTTTAGGGTTTTTGGTTGGCTACTTGACCTATTTATTTTTCAAACTTTAATCCAAAATTTTAAGTTTCTACTTTATTCCTTTAAATTTGCTTAAAATTGAAAGAGAGGTTGATAAGGAATAAACCCTTTTATTTTGAGTTTTACTATTTGTCTTTGCAAAACTTTTTTATTTTGCCCATAGTTTATTTCATTTTTAGCTTATAATCCATTACTTATTTTTTGAAAAATTGTTCATTTAGGAAAATTTACTTACTAAAAAATGAAATCCCTTTATATTTATAAAAGTTAATTTATTTTCCTAAAATTTCATTCCTCATTTAAATTACACTAGGTCATTTCTAATTTGCATTGGAGACTCTTTTTCCTAGTCTTTTGTCTTTATATCTTGACTTAATAAGTGAAAATTTTCATTCAAAAAAGAAAATATGCATCGTCTCTTGTATGTGTCATATTTTACTTTCCTTTTCTTGCAAGTGCTACTTTATTTCAAGTATTTACTTTAGTTTCTTTTAGCACTCTATTTTTTTGTTGTATACGCTACAAGTACACATAATTGATCCCATAATTGAAATACTTGGTTCATGATACGGAGTCCAATCCATATAATTAACAATTGAATTTCAACCAGCTAAAATTTCCCACTTGGGCCAAAAAAAAAAAAATATTTAGGCTAGGGTTGTGGGTATAAGAATCCAAATAAATCACCACAACAATTTACACTTTACACTTAAGACTTAGTTAGTTGTTAGGCTTAAATTAGGGACTGGAAATCCTTTCTATCATATATGGTTGACTATTGATTTGACAACAAGCACATTATTTAAAAGTGAATAATGCTATATGGTTGACTATTGATTTGACAACAAGCACATTATTTAAAAGTGAATAATGCTAAGATTTGGATTGATACAACTTGCTCTTTCAAATTGAATACCACCTGATCATTGATTTTAGTTAAAGGTAAGAAAACTTTTTCTATTTATCCATGAAAAGGTAAACTACTTGCCATTGAGTAGATTTCTTCCTAGATGGTTCTTGAAGGTGGTGGGGAGGCACCTAAAGCATATAATTTTCGGCCACTAGGAGTTTCTCCCAATGCCCTTCACTATAAATATCTCTTTGTCACTTTTTCTAACTCTTTTAGTATATTTAATCTCCTTATAATTTGATTGTTTAGAAGCACCTTGTATTACTCTTCACTTGCTTTCTCATGGTGGAGCTCATGAACATCATGAACAATCATTGAGAAATGTTTGGGATAGCTATTGTTTCTTAAGCAATTCAAGTGGTAACATATTTAGTGTAGTGAGTCATTTTCTTTTGTAAGGTATAAATAATTGCATTAAATGTTTCCATTATTGGTACTTTATTGGAACATGTTAAAACCACTTGTTACACCATATGTTCATTCATTTTTAGCTTAAAGACATAATTTTCCTTAAAGTAGTTAACTTATTATTTTGTTAAGACATAATTTTATTTAAAGTAGTTAATTTATTAGGTTATCATTTCATATTGCTAAGAGAAGTAATTAAACCTATTCAATATTATACCCTCACATTCCCTTAGGTCATCTGGTAGCAGGATTTAAGGACATTGTCCACTACTCACATCAATTTATTGTCATATTATTTATTTCACTTTCCATGTTCAAAGAAAACACAACCAACCTTCAACCTTCCTTAGTTCACCATCAATTTCATCATCTTTGAGATCTTCTGGGTTAAGCTTGTCATTTCTAGTTCATCTTCATCTAACTCAATTTTGACTAAAAATCAGGTTAATTCCACTGCCAATATGGTTAGAAATAACATGAATCCCAATCTAAATTGAACACCTTGTTAAAAAGAAATCTCACCAGTATGGTAAGTTAGATCTCCTTAAGATTTGCGTATTGATCCTAGACAGACAGCAGGGATAGACTTCTAATGGTTTCCCTAGATCTAAAGTAGCAATTCCTTTTTATACCAAGAGGAGAGAGAATGGCATGCCTTACTTCCGAAGGTTTTTCTCATATGTCTTGGATGATACAGATATTGAGTTCCAACTCCAGTCCTTGCAACCTGCTCCATGCACACTAGCAACAAATAAACACCAATCTACTTCTTCTAATAGTGTTATAAATCACCAATCTAATTTAGATCTAAGTTGATCTATTCATTGCAAGACTAGATATAAACATTTATGAACATAACATAAATATTTATGGGGAAAAAAATGATATATTATCTCAAATTGCAAAGAATACATCAAACATTGTACCTTTAGTGTAGATGCATCCTCTTTGGCCGCTTTCTCCTTACTCCTCCTTAGCTTCTTAATCAAACTAGGAAATTTGACTTTGGTTGTTATGGAATGGAGAAGATCCTCTGTAATTGGACAGCATGAATCTACAAAATGATTGTTTCTCTCTATACTCAATATTTGTCTTCTTTATATATATCCTTGGAAGAGGCTTAGGAGGGATTCTAGATATTTTAGAGACCAATGGATACTTGAATGATGTGATTTCCAAGGTACATGCCACGAAGAACCAACCCATCCCTCACTTGCCTCTTTGAACCTCAATGAATCCATGGAGTTGTAGAGATATTTGTTGGTTTCACTATAGATGACCAATGAATCGTCACTTGATGTGCATGTATGACAAGAAATGACCCTAAAAAATGACCCAAATCCCAAGCTAGTGTTGTATCTTGGCTTTCATATTTTGCTAGATTCCCTTATGGCCCTGTAGGGTGGAAATTAAGGCTATAAGAGATGCCCCCTAATGTGTGAGGTAAAAAAAATAATGGATGGCCGAAACACTTTACAATAAAATAGTGTCCATGAGGCAACGTGAGGAGAGAGAAAAGAGGTTCGGTGATCAAAGAGGGCCTACAATCAAACACCAAGGGTAAAAGAATATATAGACCATCCTCTAGGTAGACATACTCAGACTCTGAAGAGTAAAAATCATTTCTGCCAAAAAGTACACTATGGATCTATGACATGAAATGCAAGACCATGGCCATGAAAGAATAAATGGTGGATCCATGTCAAAAAAAAAAAAATCATAGCCACAATCCAATACAATGTGGATATAGGTCAGCAATACTATTGTAGCCACAAGAAAATGCAATGTGGATCTATGACACAACATATACATCAGGAAAACAACAATCACTGAGGAAAGTTCCCATGAATTCTTCAAAGTACTCATAGATAAGTGATATACTCCATCATAACTTGGGAGGGCATGTTATAATGGAATTATGTGGACCCAATCCCAAGTTCTTTGTCTCAAACCTCAATGGTATGAATCTACAACATGTGAATAGATAAGATGATGTTGAGCATGGAATAAATCATCTAATTATTGGTCATTCATGTAAACCGTTAATAGACGTGAGGGGACCCATCGATGAGGAAGATGGACCCCAAGGTACCTAGTACAATATAGCGAGTGTGAATAAAGTATCTTATGTCGAACGCTTGTAGAATCAATCAATTAGAATTCAATGATGAAAAACACATTGTGGATCATGATGAGGCTTGCCACTAAGGACTACAAGCTCCAAGGTACTAGTTGGTTTCTAGATCCCTCTCCTAGATAATGTGTTGAAGTTGGTAGGAAGACATCCATTGAAGGGGGGCCTTAATGTATCCCCCATCAATCAACATGAAACATGCACCAAGAGATGATGTGAAGAGATAGAATCACCAAGTACAAGTGGCATAGGGATGGTCGACTCGGAAAGTCTACAAAACAAAAAATGGTTGACTCAGACTTGCAATTCCTTTGAACATATAGCATGACACAATGGTGAATTGGAAGAAAGACAAAAGATCTTGATGAATATAGTGAAAAAATGCACGAGGCATTGAATCACTCTCCATGATGACTAGAAGAGTAACCAATCAGAGGAGTATCTCTGACTCAAATTACTGGGATGGATCCTAGTAAAGCTAAAACCAAATTTTAAAATGATGACTCAAATAGGTGTCATGTTCAAGGGAGACTCGACCAACATTGCCATTTTTAGAATAGACCAATGATGAAAAATCCGCACTCTTTTTTTTTTTGGTTTTTAGTGTCTCCTTCATTTTTTAACAAGTGTGAAAGAGAGATAAAAGTATTCTTGGTCATGTATTTTTCATTCAATTTTAACAATCCCAAAAAAGAGTTAAAATTATAATCATGATGGTGTATTTTTTGTGTCTTTTAACAAGTCTAAAAAAGAGGTAAAAGTGTACTTAATATGTGTCTTTTTCATGTCTTTTATGAGTTTGAAAAAGAGATAAACATGTACTTGTCTGGAGAGAATGAGTGGATTAACAACATGCTCCTATGTTCCACACGCATGGAACCAACCTAAGAAAAATGAATGTAAATGGTACTAGCAATTGAGATCCACTCTTAGTAGTTGTTCTCTCCATGGGTGGATGGATGAAAAATGGAGGCCAAATAATGCAAGAGGTGGATGGTCAAAGGACACTACAATAGTGGTAAACGGGATCTAGTAAAACAACAGTGCAGCGGTAGGAGGTATGACACAAGCAACAAATACATAGGCGACCATTAAGAAATGAATAGATGGTAAACCCCTCGGGATATGGCAAAAATATATAGGAAGAGAGGAAAATGAGTCTCATCTTCAAGTCATGGCAGGACTACAGGAGGGTTCTCGAGACTACGAGAAATTGTAGCATGGGCACTAGATGGAAATTCAGGTGCTAATTAGGGTTCCCATGGAGAGTAGGAACTACCGTACAAGTTACAACATGCAAAAATGGAATGGATAATGTCAAAACCTGATGGGATTGAACCTACATCATTGGGATGACAAAATGGATGGTTAAAAATGTAAATCATGGATGCAAGGAAAAACCTATCCATGTGTGCCAATTCAGGGAACATGTACCTCACGTTCAGTGGAAGTTTCCATCTTCGTAAAAAAAATCCCCTTTATCATGTCAACACATGTAAACTATATTATGGGGTCAAAACGCATAGGGAAATCTCAAGAAGAATTTTTTTTTGTATTTTTAGTATATGATATATGTAAAACAAAAAATCACTCACACCACACACCTATGTACAAGGAACTACGCATTTGAATGACTTATGCAAAGTAGATCCCATTGCTAGGATTAGGCCAAGCATATTTACCATCATCCATGAACTCATGGGCCGATGTGAGCATCATATGGTGCATAATTCTAGGGCCATGCCACATAGGAATTCATTTGTGCATATGAAGATACTCATCATAAGTTGTCTCAATAGCTATCATATCTCCTTGATGATTCCCATCAAGACATAAAGGGGGTATGAAACCTAAATCTTAGGTATAGTAATGGGAAGCATAAAATTCAGTCGCAATTTCCAAAAACTAAAAATGAGGTAGAAAAGGGTCAAGACTGGGAAGGATACTAGATTCCATAGCAAATTCTCTCAGTCTTGGATCACGACTCATCATGCAAAATCTCATTGATTTTAAATCAAGGAAAGAGGATCGATGCATCACCTCATCCTTTGGTTGATCTAAGGAAGCCATGACTTCCAAGATGGCCTTATCAGAAGGAAATTTAGTATCTATGAAATCACGTGAACTCAGAGATTCAACAACCTCTTCGAGAGGAGTAGGTAGATAACACTCCATATGAGGATGGAGTTGTTGACTAGTATCATCTGATGTTGATGGGATTGTTGGATCGAAAATATCAACCGTAGTGGGCGATATGGAAGCTTTATATGATTCAACATCCTCGGGATGAGGTACCACCCAAGGATCAATAGAGTTGAGGGATCCATTGGTAAATGATGAAATCATGTTGATAGGAGAAATGTTTGTAGTAGGAGGTGGTGGGGGAAGGGGAAATATTCCCATGAGTGAAGGATATTTAAATATACCCGCATCTAACTCATATAATATTTTTGGGTATCACCGAAAAGGGGTACATCTAACCCCATATTAGATCCAGTGTGGGAATCTTAGGAGATCCAAGGTCCTTCCAACAAGACATAAACATGATACAATTCAAGGCTCCTTCATCAAACACAGTGCGAAGGATATTTTTCCCCATCGTTCTCACTTTTATTTGGTTGATGGGAAATCCTATGATGAACCTGATCATAATAAAATGTTATCAAACTTGACTCTTAGGGATAAACCCTACCTATGGTAAACAAAAAGGATTTCCTCCATGATGGGAAACTTTGGAGAACTTCGAGTGCGGACATGGAACAAGGTGTCTGGGTCAAGTCTTCCACAATACTAGAATTGTGGGAAATACGCATATTCATATTGTGTGTCATTCGTCAAAGAAATCTCTTCAGGGGGAAAAGTGGTGTGTCACAATATGGCTTCTCAATCTAAAGAAGACCATCAAGATGGGAAGAGGATGTTGGCTCATGCACAACAAGAATAGGATTTGAAGTTTAATAGTTCCTATATCAAGTCTGCAAATTGACCATCTGGTCACACATGAAAATATTTTGTATTCAAGTAGTGTCCTTCATGTTGATGGGTACCTACCATTCCTCTTTGTGGAGGGGCAAGATTTGTTGCAACCATGTGTTGAGGTTGAGGGGGGAAATAATGAGTTAGGATAGAGGGTTTTTGGGTGCCTCTTTGTTGAGACAAATACCAATGGATATCATCTTTCCTCAGACATCGATGAGTATGGTGATCCTCCCCACAAATTATGCAGGTGAATTGGATATTCCTCTTCTCTTTCACGTCCCCCC
>JZKD02S1705265.1:670619-693689 GCA_000966675.3 Picea glauca
CAAACCAAACCATTTACATCAATGACATATGATCCAACAATCTCCCAAGTAATCAAACCATTGGCATCAATGACAAACCATTGGCATCAATGACAACATGATCCAACAATCATGACATTTGAATAGTTTTCTATCCACACCGAGGGATTATCTGATAAATGTTTCCTTGAATGTTTTATCCGTGGCTTAAAGGAAGCCATTAAGGATCATGTGAGCATGCATCATCCTACTACCTAGTTGCAGGCATGCCAATTAGCACTAGAAGAAAAGAACATCCTTCAGGATCCCCCCCTGAAGGTTACTTTCCCCAAACATTTGTGCCTCGGGGCTAACCCAACTCCGACACAAACCTTAAAGGTCTAAAACGTCTCTCCAGTGGAAATGGCAGAGAGTTGCAAGCAAGTACTTTGCTATTATGAAAAGTATTCACCAGTACATAAATGTATGGAACAAAAGTTCTTCCAGATTGATGCATCAACTTTCTCTTCCTATGACAACATCCCATCAGATGAGGCTCTTGACCAAGAGGATGCTCCGCCAATTTTTCATGTCGAAGACTCAGTTGCAACCCCTAGAGAATCAAAGGAACCTGTCATATCTCTTCATTCCCTCTCAGGTATTTCAACCCCACAAATATTGAATATCAAGGGCTACATCAAACATAGGTCGGTTGTGGTCTTGATTGATAGTGGTAGCACCCATAATTTTATTCACTGCAAGCTTGTTGAGGAGACCCATTTCTTTTTCCACCATGTTTCTAATTTTCAAATCCTCATCGCTAATGGTGGTACGTTAAAGTGTGGGGGATGCTATGAGAATCTCAAACTCCAAATGGGTGATTATCATCTGAAAACCCACATGTTCTATATTTACATGGGTGGTTGTGATATTGTATTAGGTGTAGAATGGCTTCACACTCTGGGACTGATCACCATGGATTATCAAGAGTTATATATGAGCTTCAATCAAGAGGCTCACACCTATACCCTATGAGGTCTCCACACAGGCTCCCTTGAAATCATCAACTCTCACAGGATGGAAAAAATGTTGAAGAAAGGACACCATGGTGTGATTTCTCAAATTCATTACATCCAGGTCACAGATCAGTCCTCCCCAACAATTCCTCCTTGCCTCCAACTAATATTGGACAAGTACCCCAGGGTCTTTGAGGTTCCAACAAACTTTCCTCCCTCTATGGGTGAGCATGATCATATCATCCCTCTCCTTATGGGAAGTCAACCCCCCAATGACCATCCCTACCAGTATCCATTTTCTCAAAAAAATTAAATAGAGAAGATGGTAATAGGAATTACTGGAGGCAGGGGTAATTCTCCCTAGTACTAGCCCATATTCTTCCCCCGTGGTGATGGTATTAAATAAAAAAGGTACTTGATGCATGTTCCCTGAATAAAATTACCATCAAAGATAAGTTTCCCATTTATGTCATTGATGATCTGTTGGATGAACTCCAGGGTGCCTGGTTCTTCACCAAATTAAACCTTTGTTCAGGCTATCACCAGATCTAGATGAAGGAGGAAGATATTCTGAAGACTTCTTTCTGAACTCATGAAGGACATTGTGAGTTCTTGGTCATGCCTTTTGGCCTTTGCAATGCCCCATTCACCTTCCAAAGTCTCATGAATAAAATATTGAAACATTGCCTTCATAATTTTGTCCTGGTTTTCATTGATGAAATTCTCATTTACCACAACACTTGGGAAAGCCACTTTCTCCATGTGGACAAATTCCTTCACTTGTTACAGGACAACACATTTTTTGTAAAAAAGACCAGATGTTCATTTGGGGCTAGAAAAGTGGAATACTTGGGACACATTGTGGGTCGAGAAGGGGTAAGAGTGGACCCCAAAAATATTCAAGCTATGTAGGAGTGGCCACGACCCATGACCTTAAAATTCTACGAGGTTTCCTCGGTCTCACAGGATATTATAGGAAATGTTTCCACCATTATGGAAATATTTCTAAGCCTTTGGACGACCTTCTTAAGAAGAATTCATTTCATTGGACACTTACTATCGAGATATCCTTCATGGATTTATAGTGGTATATGTGCACTACTCCAGTATTAGCAACTCCTGACTTCAACAAAACTTGTGTGGTATAATTGAATTCTTTTGGAACTTGTATAGGAGTAATGCTCACACAAGAAGGTCAAACCCTAGCCTTTACTAGCCAAGCATTGAGTGGCCGAAATTTGGGAAAATCTACGTATGAAAAAGAAATGATTTCCATTCTCCATGAAGTGCCCCCATGGCGGCCATATATTTTGGGACACCATTTTCAGATCAAAACGTATCACCATAGTCTAAAGTGTTTTTTAGAGCAACAATTATCCTCCCTAGAACAAAATAAGTGGTTGACCTAAATTTTGGGTTATGATTATGAAATCATCTATAAAAAGGGAAAATACAATATAGTCGCAGATGCATTGTCAAGACAACATGAGGAGGACAGATTCTTCTTTTCCTTATCATTACTATTTCTAGATTGGATTGAATAAATATGCCAAGAGTGGCTTACACACCCAACTATGTCCAGGTTAATTCATCGACTTCAGTAATACCCTAATCCTCTCATCATCTACACTTGGAAAGACAATATTATCAAATATAAGGATCACTTGGTTATTTCTCCCACTTCCGCCCTTAATCTGAGGCTCTTAAATGAGTTTCACTCATCTACTATTATGGGTCACTCAAGATTCCAAAATGCCTATGCTCATGCCCATCATTCTTTTTTCTTGGAAGGAATGAAGAAGGATATCCTTCACTTTGTCAATCAATGTGAGGTGTGCCAATGCAATAAAGGTGAAACCATCAAGTCTCCAAGAGCTCTACAAAGCCGACCCATTCTAGCTTCTATGTGGATGAAAATCTCCATGGAATTTATCGTGGGCCTCCCCAAAACTGGGAACAAGTCAGTCATCATGGTGGTGGTTGATCACCTCTCCAAGTATGTTTTTTTTTTTCATTACCCCACCCTTTCACACTGGCACTAATAGCACAAGTTTTCCTTGATCATATTTCAAGTTACATGGCATGCCCACTTCTATTATATCTGATTGTGACCCCACTTTCACTAGAACATTTTGGAAAGAGTTGTTTAAATTACAGGGCACCCAACTGAACATTAGCACCACCTATCACCCTTAGTCTAAAGGCCAAACATAAGTGGTCAACAAATGTTTGGAAACCTACTTGTGGTGTTTTGATTCTAACAAACAACACCAATGGGTGCAATGGATTCCCTTGGTAGAATGGTTGTACAATACTATGTATCATATAGCCAGTTAAATGACCCCATATGAAGCAGTGTATGGAAAACGACCACCTACAATCACTACCTATATTCCAGGAACATCAAAGGTCCAATCTATTGATACAATGTTTCAAGGTTGAAAAACCACCTTAGCATATTTAAAGAAAAACATCCATACATTGGCCCAAAATTTCATGAAGCAACAGGAAGACCAACATCATTCAAAAAGGGGATTTTAGGAAGGTGATCAGGTGTTTCTTAGACTCCAACCTTACAAACAAACCTCTCTAAAAGATCAAGGACATCACAAGTTGACACCCAAGTTTTATGGCCCCTATCAGATCATCAATCATATTGGTTCAGTGGCCTACAAATTGGCCCTTCCAGATACTTCCAAAATCCATCTGGTGTTCCATGTTTCCTGTTTGAAGAAAGTGGTGGGACAAAATTGCAAGGTCCAAACCATCCTTCTTGAATTAGATGAAGAAGGCTCCATTTTTCTCCAACCAGAAACAATACTCAATGCATGATAATGTCAGTTGTGTGGCATAACTATCAAGGGAGTGTTGATCAAGTGAAAGGACACATCACCAGAGGGTGCGACTTGGGAACCATCGACCATACTCCAACAATTTCTGCATTTTCATCCTTGAGGACAAGGCTACTTTTGAAGGGGTAGGGCATGTTAGGATCCGATCCTAAACCCTCTTCGTGGTTGATTAGTTAGTAGGATATGATTTCAATGTAATAAAGGACAACATTAGTTAATAATGCCTAAAAAATAAATGAGAATAATCCAATGTAAGAAGACTTAATAGAAGCTTTCACTTATAGAAATATATTCCTCTAGAAGTTTCCTTCGAAGGTAGAATTAGTATAAATAAGAGCATGAGGTATTGGATATTTTTGTCTTGGATATTATTGTAATAGAGCACTACTTTTCTAGAGGTTTCCCCCTCGAAGAGGAAAGTGAACATTGTTATCTTTAATAAAGGTGCTCTTTCTGGTATTATTATGGTACTGCTCTAGCTATATTCTTGGTGTTCCATTACTGCTTGCTAAATATTTATGTTCTGCATATTATATTACATATGGTATATTCCAACAATACTTAGATAATTGCACAATTTAATGACTATGGAAACAATTCCAACCAACAATCTCTCATTCCCTTCAACCTGCACAACCCAAGGAAGTGTACCCACTTCTATGCATCACAATCCCTCAAGTTCTCCCACTTCCCTTACTGGGTTCCAGTGTAGAATAAACATGAATTCTCATATTTGTGGCTCCAGAAACTCCAAATACACCAAAATGGAGTCTTTGTACACTTATGTACAAATATACATTTGGATTTCCTAAAAAATATGCAAAACGTTGCAAGTACTCTTCCCGCATGGACTCTACATACAACCATGTGGCATCTTCAGGACTATAGTAGGTACATTGTACCTTTACTAGGCCAATGGCTCAATTGCTTATCACTTTGACTTTCCAATCTAGGATGCACATGGGCTCCACCCGAAATTCCCCTTTATGCTCCACCTAGATCATAGTTCAATCAATTATTTGGTTAGGATCAGGTACATACTTATTTAATAAAGACACATGAAACAAATTATGAACTCTCAAGGATGCAAGCAATGAAAACATGTATATAATTTGGCATATCCTCTCTAGAAATTCAAATGGCCCACAATATCTCACTACCTACTTTGGGCAACTTCACAATTTCAATCAATTCCTTTTTTCCTTTACTTTCAAAAACACATGCTCACCCACTCTAAATTCTCTATCAACTCTTCCCTTGTCTGCATAGTTGTTTTGTCTATCATGTGCAGTATTTAATTTTTTTTTTTATCTTTATCATTTGTTCTTCCATTTCTTCCAACAATTCTAACCTAATAATGACTCTGTTTTTTGGGTTATCTCAGCTTATTAACGTGTTTCATTTTCTTCCATACAAGGCTTCAAATGGACACATCTTCAATGATGTCTGATACCCATTGTTATACGAAAAATCAACCAAACAAATATATTATTTCCACTAGGAAGGTTGATCTGTTACATACATTCTTAGCATATCTTCAATTACTTGGTTGACCCTCTTTGTCTACCCATCTAATTCTAGATGATAAGTTGTGCTAAAATTTAGATTTGTCCCAAATTCTTTGAACAACCCTTTCCAAAAATTGGAAGTGAAATTGGTATCTCTTTCAAATAGGATTGGCTTAGGCACACCATGTAGCCTAGAAATTTCCTTCATATAAACTTCTGCAATGTTGGTTTCCTTATGTGTCATCTTGACTAAAATAAAATATGTATTATGCGTAAGCTTTTCCACCACCACCATGATGGAATCATGCTGCCTTGTTGTTTTGGGAAACTTGGTAATAAAATATATGGTAACAATATCTCATTTCCACTCAGGAATGGGAAATGGTTGTAACAATCCCACTAGATGTTTTTGTTCATTCTTTACCTTTTGACATTACATGAATCTAGCAATCAAATTAGCCACATATTTCTTCATTCCAAGCCAATAATATTGTTAGAAAAACAGGATCGCAGAGCAATAAAATAAAATAAAAAAAGATGCAGAAATAAAACACAGAAGATACACATTACAATAGAGATACATGTATACATCGTTCACCCAGTGTGGGCTACGTCCACCAGAGAAATTACCAAGTCCTTCCTTTTTATTATCCAACAAATGAAGGGATGCAACCTACGACACACCTGTTGTAACTTCATCCTCTTTCTCACACAACATCCTCTCTTAGAATACAATATTCACTCACAAACACAGCTGTAATACAATGCCCTCATACAAAAACGAGTTTCCTTTTTTGGGAGAAAACCCTAACATAATTTTAACGCTAGATCTGTAACCTTATAATGAATGTTCCAGATTGACTATGAAATTACAATATTTTACAACGCAATTTTCCCAAAAATTTCCTCGGGGGTTCTACTAGCCCCCATGCCCCCTTGCTAGGCATTAAGTCCCCCTAGACCCCCTTCATTCAAGGGCCATCCATTGAACCCCCGAAAAAATGGGTTTTGGATGTATGGGCTGACCCACATTCTACCTTAGTTCTCCAACAAAACCCTTTTCACCATCAGCCCTTCTGGCAAACCAGAAGGCTACACCGCACATAGAGTGCACAACGTAGTCTCACCTGAGATGGATTATGGGTGACTGCAGATCGTAGATGTTTGTACTCATGTAATATGTTGGGGATGTTATTTTTACTTTTAATTCTACTTTAGCATGCATTCTACCATAATATCCATCATATATACTATTATATCCATTCAATAACATCCATTCTGCATAATTATACTAGTATGAATTGTAAATAAACCTTAACATATGCATTCATCTAATCATTCATTCATTATAAAGAATTTACATTGAACACATCACACATAAAGACACAATTTTTATCGTGTTTCACCCCCCCCTGGGCTATGTCCACAAAGCTCTTTTGTTATTTCTTATTCTTCATTAAAAAGGTTTTGTGTTGTGCGCATTACATCGTAAGTGATGAATGGTGAGGTTGACCAGTGTCACACCAAGCTCCACATCTTGTGACCTAACCCTCGGTCACAACTCAACACTATCTCTATCTGAGCTTCTAATCTCTCAACAACACAAAAATTCAGATTCAAAAGGTGCTCCAAGGGCTTCGCTCATGCAACATTATTAATGACTTACTTCACCAAAGACTTCATATCCCTAGCTACCTCATACATCTTCTATTTATAATACAAAATGGGTAAAAATACTTACATTGTGAATCACAAACCCTAATCCTAAGTGGAATCAAATTGTCCAATTTCCAATTGCCTTCCCCCTAGTTGGTTTTCATCCTTGCTTTGAATTTGCATTGATCTTCCTTCTTTCTTAGTGTGTTGCCTCCTTTTCCCTTATGTTGCGCTAGTCTTCCTTCTTTTATGGTGCACATTGTTTCCTTTGGTCCATTCAACCTTGCTTACTGCACTTAACTCCCAAAATTTCCTTCTCCAATAGGCCCCCAACACTAACCTACGGCTCATCCCGAGCCACTCAGGTAGTGTGCTCCCTCTGTACTGATTTCTCCAACTCCTGGAACCTCTTTTCCAGTTCATCCACTTGTTTCTTAGCCTACATGATTTTCTCTATCAAGGTATCCATGACCTACATTGTGACATGCTCCTTCAGCACCTGTATTCCTTTTGAGTATACCTGTCACGTTCCTTCTTTCTATGTTTCGGACGTTATTAGCATGTTTTCTACTTCCTCTTGCAGGGGCTCCAACGGATATTGTCTCGTTTGTCTTGCCTCCTGGATGTTTTTGTTTTTTCTTGCAGTTTTTTCATCTCCTATGTGCCCCTCAGTCTCTCCGAGATAGGCATTGTATTTTTCCTCTATTTTAGATACTGGACTTTTTCATTCATCTTTTCTTCTTTATGATTCAACTGTTGAATCCCTTCATCTTTTGCTAGGCTTGTCCAAAGTTTCATGGTCCTCTCATAAAGTTCTTCTATTTCTTTGAATTCCAATGCCAGAAGGTCTTATTTTTTTGTTTCTTGTTGTTCCCTTTATTACTTGAATTATGGAGGTGTGGAATATGAAGTTCCTAATGTCTCAAATGAACCTTGCGGACCCCCTATGTTTGTGATACCATAAGGATGAGGCGTTCCTAAAGAGTGAGTGCCCCTAAGGATGGTGGCACTTCCAGGAGCATGAATTCTCCTTGGAATATATGTTCCCCTAAAGGGATTTCCCCCAGGGGTAGGTGTAGACCCTAAAGGAAATTTTTTTCCAAAACTAGTCCCATGGAAGAAACCCCCAGGAATGAAGGTATTAATAAAAGGAAATCCTCCCCATTGTGAAACATTTCCCCTAAGGGACATGACCTCAAGGAAAGGTGTGCTAACACATGGGAATTTTAACCCTTCTGACATGTTGTTTCCCCCAGTCTGACTAGGGATAGCCCCAAAACCATTAGGAATATTCCATCCAAAAGGTAAAACAACACCTAATGATTCCAGGTCGCTCATAGGAATGGTGGAGGTGGAAGGAAATCTACCTTCCAGGCTGAAACCATGTCTCATCCTCCCACCAAAACAATATCCAAAGGTGGGAATTAGAATGGATGGTATGGGAATATGAATGATTAATAGACTAACGAATGGAAAAGAAGACACGGCTAGTGTCCCCTAGATTGAGGGACCTATAGACAAAGGAATAGATGATGTAGTTGTAGTGGTGCTTAGGGAAGGTAATGTGGACATCATAGGGATTCCCCTAGTCCCACTTGCATATGGGATCGATGACTCAACCACACTAGATGAAACACTTTCTCTTGACATTGTGTAAGGATTGTTGAACAAAGAAAAAGGTTCACTAAAAATCTCCTTCACCTGGATAAGTATGGGTGCTTCATGATTAGTCAAAGGAGGGTTAAATTTTGGTGGATTACTTTCATCAACCACTTCCACTTCAACTAGACCAGTCTCCTCAAACCAAATATGGGACTCCTCAAATTCTTGGTTAACTGTCTCGCACCGCTTGAGAGGTGGTTGTACCTTCGTGATTGGAATTAGTACTCGTAATCAACGGGACTGATGCAGTGATTCAACCACGATGAAAATAATATGTGAAAATAAAATGCAATTCAACCTAAGGCCGACGTAGAATCAGAATAAAAGAGAACACCCATAACAAATCTAGGACAACAACAAGAAAACCAATGGCTCTGAGGGGCTCCAAAAAACCAACCCTCTGGGGGAGATGAATTCCCCATAATATTGGATAGCGAAGGTATGAGGAGCAGCTATGATGAACACTTCTAAACAACTCTGACAAGTGCAAGAACCCTTTATTAAGGTGGGCACCCTCCAAGGGAACTAAGACTATGAACAGACTTCTTCCCAAGGTACTACAAGCATGTCCCACCTGTAGTCACCTATGTAAGCTACCTAAAAATGGGCACTAAGGATACCACCTCATAATCAATGATCTATTGAATAGTCGCAGTTCCAACCACACATAAGAGAAAGGCAACTATGATTGAAGCTTCGAAGGCATTACCTAATATAGAGGCATGGCACGAATGAAGCCCTTGTATATGTAGTAATCAAAGTGATACCACAAATACCAAAACAAGCATAGAGGGGTAATCTCCCTACTTGCCTCGATGTGACCTCGTGCTTGACCCATCTGTTAGAGGAGCTTCCCGAGACACTTTTTGCAAAAATGGGTTTTTCACTCTTTAATGACTATAGATTTCATTTTTTTGGCCTTGAATATTTTACTCTCCAATCATATTCCAAGGCCCCAAACCTATCTAATGTTAGTTTGCTAATAAATAAAAAAGTCTATTTGATTTTACAATATGCAATATTTTATTAAAGTTGTTGTTTATGTCAAAGGCAAAATGGATGAAACTTTTATGGTGTTTACTCTTGACCCAATCAAAGAAATTCAATCATGTTAATGCACTTGTTCAAACCAACCATCTACACCCATTTTTATAAGAATTTCGTATCTCCAGTGTTAATTCCAGTGGTAATCACCCTTTGTGCATATGATGGTTGTTTGACTCAATCATAAGAAATTATTTAAAACTCTCCTGTAGAAATTTTTAGTGAGACCATTTTAATTAATATCAAATTTGTAGACACTCAACCTGACTGCAATATTTTGTTATGATCTAGCTACATATATCAATGAAGGTGGTATCTTTGAAAATTTTCCACCTTACGATGTTTTCCCACCAAGGAAAGGTCATGCCACTATATCGGCTTACCTACTAGGATCCTAAGCCACAATACAATCCTAACAATGTCTTTCCAACTATTGAAGTAAACCAATCAATGCCTTTTTTTTGTAAAGTTGGCCCTAGTGTGTTCAAAGATTCCACCTCAAAATATACTTAGGACCACCACCATATGTTCCACTGGAAGGAACATTTCAAATGTGCACTACTATGTCTATAGAATCATCATAGTATCCCAATATTAACATTATTAATCCATTCCTGGTGGGAAATCCTTGGGTTGGATTTCCTATTGCACATATTTCATTCATATTTCTTCTTCCTAGCATATTTGGAACCCCATAATGGCCACTTTGAGTCTACCCAAATTCACTTTAGATATTGTGTGGTACGTCAACCCACCTAGCCCTGAAGTTATTTCATACCCATCACCCAATCTCATCTTGACTCACATATAGCATGTGATTTTTCCCCTAGCATCAACCTCATGGCCATTAAAGGAGCCTATCCCCTAAAATCAAACAAGAAAAGGTAAAATAAGGGCTAAGGAACAAATAAGAAAGTTAGGGGCACCAATACTTTTGTGTTGGCTATGGCCACCTAGACCATCGTTCCTTCATGATTTACTCCTCAATGTGCTCTTTGTGATGTCATAGGTCATGCCACCAATAAGTTCTCAGAGATCCCAAAGTTGTGGATTCTTATTTACCCCAAAGAAGAGAACTTTGATAAATAAATTCCAATGGTCTAGGTTACTCTTCTATGTTAAATTATGAGCTTGATTTTCTTATGCAGATTAATTCTTTTATTTTCTTCAACACTTTGATTCCATCTTAATACACTTCAACAATACCAAATCATAATCGAATAGAAATAACTATGTATATGAGTAAGCATGCACATCAACAACACATATACCCTGGGGAAACCTTGTATAGGGATAAAAACCCTAGCAAACGATATTCATGTATTGCATTAATAATATAAGATCACTTACAAATATCCACCATGAATGTTCTTCTCTTAAAGAGATTTCCAAGATGAAACTGGCCTAACAAAGACCTAAAATACCTTGTTGAAATACACCTTTGATATGTTGCCTCTATTGTTGATATACAACACTGATATGCTTATTTGGTATGTTGCCTTTTTATCATTGATACGCTCCTTTATTAATTCACCCTTAACCTGCATATCAAAACTATGTTGAAGAGAGGGGTCGACCTCTGCTTATATAGGCCAAAGAGGAGAAGAGGAGAGACTCGAAATAGAAACATGTTTTCATGAGTTAATCATAACTCAACTTCATACTTTAGTTCGAACTTAGAACTAGACTTGAGACTGGTTACAACTCAGCATTACACTTTAGTTCGAAAATAGAACTAGACTTGAGACTCATATGCTTTAGTTGCAACTCAACATTACACTTTAGTTCTAAAATAGAACTAGACTTAAGACTTTAGTTGCAACTCAACATTACACTTTAGTTCTAAAATAGAACTATACTTAAGACTTCAATTGAAACTCAACATTACACTTTAGTTCAAAAATAGAACTAGACTTGAGACTTCAGTTACAACTCAACATTACACTTTAGTTCAAAAATAGAACTAGACTTGAAGACTTCAGTTACAACTCGACTCTTTACAGGGCAATTTGAAATTCTCTTCATGGTGGATAATGTTACACGTGCCAATGCCCTAGATCAATACATTTATATCATTTGCAATATTAGGAATATCATTTGTTTCTAGCTCATAGGAATTTTATATTCAACCTAACGTTTGCTAGATGCCTTGAATTTTTCTCATGGCTCACAAGGCTTGACTAGGCTCACAAAGGTTGTATGTTCCCCCTGACTTTTGCACTAGTCTATCTATGCTCACAGAGTTTGTACATTCCNCATGCCACCAATAAGTTCTCAGAGATCCCAAAGTTGTGGATTCTTATTTACCCCAAAGAAGAGAACTTTGATAAATAAATTCCAATGGTCTAGGTTACTCTTCTATGTTAAATTATGAGCTTGATTTTCTTATGCAGATTAATTCTTTTATTTTCTTCAACACTTTGATTCCATCTTAATACACTTCAACAATACCAAATCATAATCGAATAGAAATAACTATGTATATGAGTAAGCATGCACATCAACAACACATATACCCTGGGGAAACCTTGTACAAGGATAAAAACCCTAGCAAACGATATTCCTTTATTGCATTAATAATGTAAGATCACTTACAAATATCCACCATGAATGTTCTTCTCTTAAAGAGATTTCCAAGATGAATCTGACCTGACAAAGACCTAAAATACCTTGTTGAAATACACCTTTGATATGTTGCCTCTATTGTTGATATACAACACTGATATGCTTATCTGGTGTGTTGCCTCTTTATCATTGATATGCTCCTCTATTAATTCACCCTTAACCTGCATATCAAAACTATGTTGAAGAGAGGGGTCGACCTCTGCTTATATAGGTTGAAGAGGAGAAGAGGAGAGACTCGAAATAGCAACATGTTTTCATGAGTTAATCATAACTCAAATTCATACTTTAGTTCGAACATAGAACTAGACTTGAGACTGGTTACAACTCAGCATTACACTTTAGTTCGAAAATAGAACTAGACTTGAGACTCATACGCTTTAGTTACAACTCAACATTACACTTTAGTTCTAAAATAGAACTAGACTTAAGACTTTAGTTGCAACTCAACATTACACTTTAGTTCTAAAACATAACTAGACTTAAGACTATTGTTGAAACTCAACGTTACACTTTAGTTCAAAAATAGAACTAGACTTGAGACTTCAGTTACAACTCAACATTACACTTTAGTTCAAAAATAGAACTAGACTTGAAGACTTCAGTTACAACTCAACTCTTTACAAGGCAATTCAAAATTCTCTTCATGGTCGATAATGTTACACGTGCCAACGCCCTAGATCAATACATTTATATCATTTGCAATATTAGGAATATCGTTTGTTTCTAGCTCATAGGAATTTTATATTCAACCTAACTTTTGCTAGATGCCTTGACTTTTTCTCATGGCTCACAAGGTTTGACTAGGCTCACAGAGGTTGTATGTTCCCCCTGACTTTTGCACTAGTCTGTCTATGCTCACAGAGGTTGTACATTCCCCCTTACTTTTTCACTATACTGTCTATGCTCACAAAGGTTGTACGTTCCTCCTGACTTTTTCATTAGACTCACATAGCATCTCATTCGTCTTAACTTTTGGTTTGATTCACATAGATTGTACGTTCCGCCTGGCTTTTGTCAATACCTCACATGACTGGTTGATTCTCCAAATCTCCCTGGATAGCCTCAGGGTGGCCCATATGGCCTCTCATTGGAGAATCATTATCGATGCTACCAAATTTAACACTCCCTCTCAGGGAGGGAGTCATTCATAGCCACACCAAGCTTTTCTCTCAGCTACACAAACTGTCTCGAGGTCAGAGGCTTGGTCAGGATATCAGCTACCTACTCGCTTGTGGCTATGTACTGTAACTTTATAGTTTTTCTCTGGACCAAGTCTCGGATGTATTGGTACCTCATGTCAATATGTTTTGAACTATCGTGAAATACCGGGTTCTCTGTCATTTTTATGTAACTTTGATTATCACAGTGAACCACTGTCGTCTTGAGATTGTCTCCAAACAACCCAGAAACCAATTTTCTGAGCCATATTACTCCCTTGCTAGCATCAATTGTTGCAATGTACTCAGCCTCGGTTGTACTATCTGTAATGGATCCTTGCTTCCATATTGACCGAGAGATCATAGAGGATCCTAAACTAAAACAATATCCAGAATTACTCTTCTGATCCACTAGGCTTCCTTCCCAGTCAACATCTGCATACCCATGCAGAAATAAACCACCACTAGATGTATATCTCAGACCATAAGTAATGCCCCATCTGAGATATCTCAAGATGTGCTTTTTTGTCACCCAGTGTCTTTGTCTTGGTTCAGCCATGAACTGACTCATTGCAATCACTACATAGCACATATCTGGCCTAGTGTGGATCATGTACATCAATGATCCAATCATCTTCCTATACATGGTGGGATCCACCAAATCTGAACCTATATCAGAATCATGCAGCTTCCTCAGGTTGGTAACCATTGGAGTAGACATGGATTTTCAATCCATCATACCAAACCTCTTTAGTACATCCATTGTGTACTTTCCTTGTGCCAGAAATATCTCTCTCTGTCTTTTCCATACTTCCAGTCCTAGGAAGTAATGCATCAAGCCTAAGTATTTCATCTCGAATTCTAAGGTTAGCTCCCTCTTACACTAGTCTATTATCCCTTCATCTCCTGTTAGAAAGATATCATCAAAATATAGGATTAGTATAACAGGTTGGTTACCTCTTACCTCGAATTACAAATTTGCATCAGCATCACTTTTCTAAAATCCCAAGCTTTTAAGAAAGCCACCAATCCTATCATACCAAACTCTAGGAGCCTTCTTAAGACTATACAAGGCCTTCCTTAGCTTGCATACATGAGTTCCTTTGTTATGCAGTACAAAACCATCTAGTTTTTCCAAAAATACCTCATCTTCAATCTTTCCATTCAAGAATGTTGTTTTTACATCCATCTGATGTAGCTTCCAACCAAGAATGGGAGCTAAAGAAATAATAGTTCGAATGGAGTTATACCTGGCTATAGGAGCAAAAGTATCTTCGTATTCGATTTCTTCTTTCTGAGCAAAGCCTCTAGCTACAAATATTTCTTTGAAATTTTCCACACTTCCATCAGCTACATGTTTTATCTTATAGATCCATTTGGAAGAAACCACTGATTTGTCTTTTGGCCTTGGCACAATGTCCAAAACATTATTCTTTATAATAGACCTGTATTCCTCAAGAATGGCATCCTTCCATAATTGTAATTTATCTTCTTCTTCAAATGAAGAAGGTTTGGCATCAGTAATGTTTCTCATCATTGCAACATAGCCTCCAAACCTATGAGGCCTCTTCCTTTCCCTAAAATTTCCTTTGGGAGCAGCTATCCTTTCTGCTTTCTGCACTATTTCTTTAAGCCACCCTGGCTTCCTTTTAGTTGGAGTTTCTTCAAGAATTATTTCTAACACTTCAGTAGGTTCTAGGGTCTCATTACTTAGCACTTCACAAGGTTCCTCCCTCTCATCATCTACCTCTTCATTTTCAGAAGAGAGTGAAGCTGGCTGAACTTCTTCTGATTCTTGTTGAAGCTCTCTAGATTTCTTAAATGTGGCTTCCTCATGGAAAGTCAAATTTCTTCTTACCCTTATTTTCCTCTAACCTGGTACATAAATCATGTAAGCCTTAGAGTTCTCACTGTACCCCACAAAAACCCCTTTCTTTCCTAAGGGTTCCATCTTTGCCCTCTTTTCCTTAGGGATATGAATATACACAGGACACCCAAATATACTTAGATGCCCTACTTCAGGTTTGATCCTTGAGAAGACCTCTTCAGGAGTCTTTTCCTTCAAGATAGCATATGGACACCTATTCTAAATATACAAGACAATGGAGGTAGTTTATTCCCATAAAGAATTTGGCAGATCTTGGTCAAACATCATTTCTTTCACTATCTCACAAATTGTCATGTTTTTCCTCTCAACAAATTCATTTTGTTGAGGGTTATATGGCACGGTCAACTGTCTATTGATTCCTGTTGACTTGCAAAAATCCTCAAAATGAAGAGATTCAAACTCTCCTCCATTGTTTGTTCTAAGGATTATGATGTGTTTCCATGTATTCTTTTCAATAACGGCTTTATACTCTTTGAATTTATCAAATGTGTCACTTTTATCTTTAAGGAAATATATCCAACATTTTCTTGAGTAATCATCAATAAAAATGACATAAAACAAACAACCACTGAGTGAGGGAGATGACATGGGACCACATACATCATAATGAACTAGATCTAAGATGCCCTAAGCTTTGTTGTCACTACTAGGAAATGATTTCTTTATATTTTTACCTAGCATGAATCCCTTACAAATTTCATTTTTACTAAGAGAAATAGAGAGCATGCCACATACCATGTTCTGTAGATCTGGAAGAGATTTTTAATGAAGATGTCCAAGTCTTTTGTGCCACAACTCATTGGAGCTAGTCGCATCATGAGCCAATGCCTGAATTAACTGTCTTGACACGACGTACATTCCTCCACTGCGGGTTCCAATGTGTTCTTTTGTACTTAAGTGGCTACCTTTAGCCCATAGTAGTGCCTTCTTTTCCTTGAGCATCATCCAATATCCCTTGTCCTCAAGGGTTTCAAATGATATTAGATTCTTCTTGAGCCCTGAAACATATAATACTTCATCAACATGAAGTCTAGCCCCATATTCCAATCTGAAGGAAATAGAGCCTACTCCCTCTATCTTGTAACATTTTTCATCCCCAAGCTCAACCTGCTCTGCAAATGATTTTGTCTCGAAATATGAGAGGATATCCTTGTACCCTGTCATGTGCTTCGATGCACCACTGTCTACTAACCAAGTGTTTGGCCCCATGGAAACTGAACTAGATAAGGAAGAAACCAAGTAATATTCTTTTCTATTTTCTTTCTCATTAGAAGGACTTTTCTGATTTCTGTTGGATTCATCATCCTCAACAATTGAGACATGATGTTTCCTTTTCCTTGGATATTTCTTTCTAAACCAACAATCTTTAGCAAAATGACCCAACTTATTACAACTAAAGCATTTCATCTTAGATGTATCAATTTTCTTGCCTTTGAATGTACCTTTGGTGTTTGGCTTCCACTGAGAGCCTTTCTGGAAAGTGCCTTTCTTATTTCCCTTTAATCTTGATGCTAAAGTTGAGTGTTCTTCTTTCGTAGGCTCGCTCCTAGTAGCTATGTGACTCTTCTCCTGGAGGAAATCATGCCATAACCTCTCAACCGTTGTCTGAATCTCTCTCCCACTTACACTGGATAAGAAGGTCTCTCATGAAGAAGGAAGACCATAAAAAATGGCATGCACTAAATCATCATCGTCCACTGTCACCCCTGTGACCAAAAGTTGATCTTTGATCTGGGTTATCCTAGAACAAAAACATGCCACTGATTCACCTTTCTCCATCTTCAAATACTTAATTTTTTTCTTAAGTGTCCTCTTCTGACTAGGAGCATGTTTCTCATACAGATTTACCAAGGTATCCTTACAATCCTTGGAAATCATTAACAAAGTCATTGTAGGCATTATATTGTCTTTGACTGAGTCAAAGATGATTCACTTGGCCTTTGCTTGACTTTTCCTGAAGGCCTCTCTTCCTGCATTATCCATGGGTTCCTCCACCAATGTGGTCACATACTATTCAAGATCATGCTCCTCCAAGATATTTGTTATCCGGAGCTTCCACACATTGAAGTTGGTAGCTCCGTCGAGCCTGTCCTTGGACCTGACTGAAATGGAGGATGCCATGGACCTCACACTGGAAACTTAATCAAGCTAGATTTCATCTATGTGCACTTGTTGTTTCACTTCAACACGTTTAACACACCATAAGCTCTGATACCATGTTAAATTATGACCTTGATTTTCTTATGCGGATTAATTCTTTTATTTTCTTCAACACTTTGATTCCAGCTTAATACACTTCAACAATACCCAATCATAATCGAATAGAAATAACTATGTAGATGAGTAAGCATGCACATCAACAACACATATACTCTGGGGAAACCCTGTAAAGGGAGAAAAACCCCAGCAAACGATATTCCTTTATTGCATTAATAATGTAAGATCACTTACAAATATCCACCATGAATGTTCTTCTCTTCAAGAGCTTGCCAATATGACTCTAACCGGATAAAGACCTAAAAGACCTTGTTGAAATACACCTCTAATATTCTTACTCTATTGTTGATATACAACACCAATATGATTCTTTGGTATGTTGCCTCTTTATCACTGATATTCTCCTCTATTACTTCACCCTTAACCTGCATATCAAAATTGTGTTGAAGAGAGGGGTCGACCTCTGTTTATATAGCCTGAAGAGGAGAAGAGGAGAGACTCGAAATAGTAACCTGTTTGCATGAGTTAATCATAAATCAATTTCATACTTTAGTTCGAACTTAGAATTAGACTTGAGACAGGTTACAACTCAACATTACACTTTATTTTGAAAATAGAACTAGACTTGAGACTCGTATGCTTTAGTTGCAACTCAACATTACACTTTAGTTCTAAAATAGAACTAGAATTAAGATTTCAATTGCAACTCAACATTACACTTTAGTTCTAAAATATAACTAGACTTAAGACTTCAGTTGCAACTCAACATTACACTTTAGTTCAAAAATAGAACTAGACTTTAGATTTAAGTTACAACTCAACATTACACTTTAGTTCAAAAATAGAACTAGACTTGAAGACTTCAGTTACAACTTGACTCTTTACAACAAAATTCGAAATTCTTTTCATGGTCAATAATGTTACACGTGCCAACGCACTAGATCAATACATTTATACCATTTTCAATATTAGGAATATCATTTGTTTCTAGCTTGTAGGAATTTTATATTGAACCTAACATTTGCTAGATGCCTTGAATTTTTCTCATGGCTCACAAGGTTTGACAAGGCTCACAGAGGTTGTATGTTCCCCATGACTTTTGCACTAGTCTGTCTATGCTCACAAATGTTGTACATTCCACTTGAATTTTGCACTAGACTGTTTATGCTCTCAGAGGTTGTATGTTCCCCCTGAATTTTGCATTAGACTCACATAGCATCTCGTTCGTCCTGACTTTTGGTTTGAATCACAGAGGTTGTAAGTCCCACCTGGCTTTTGTCGATACCTCACAAGGTTGGTTGATTCTCCAAATCTTCCTGGCTAGCCTCAGGGTGGCCCATACGACCTCTCATTGGAGAGTGACTATCAATGTTTCCAAATTTAACATTCTAGATTCTAGAAAACAATGTAACAAATCATTTTGTACAAACCATCAATGTGACTTACATGACACATATGGTTTCTATTTGCACCATTATCTTGAACTTCCTAACTTTCGAGACATGCTTTCATTTCTACACCACATTGATACCATGTTAAAAGTTATCCCCTCATCCAACCAAACAATTGAATATGATCTTTCGATTTGATGCCAAAAGCAAATTTGAGAAGGGAGTGTTATAGTCCAAAATTCCAACACTATGCATTATTGGTCATGGCTCATCCATATACACACTTGCAAATCACTTTTGCTGGAATTCCTTGTCAAAAATATCATTTCTCAAGGTGTACGCTACCTGATACATATGCAGCCCACATATGTACGCTACTTGATACATAGGCAACCCACGTACGTGTGCTACCTGATACATAGACAACCTGCGTACAATCACAAAAGTTGCAAAAAAATTAAAAATTTTGCTCTCTCCAGCGGGGATTACGGGCTATTTTGGGTTGTATAACCATTCTTACCTCCTATATCCCTTCTCAAAACTTAATAACCATCTAATTTCCATATAAAAATGGCCCTAGGGAGGTTATTTGAAATAACTTTTGAAGAGGCAAATAAACTCTACCCGAATTTCCCCTTCTTTCTCTATGAGCTTATGCATCCAGTTCTGAGTGTCCATCCTCAACAATATCATTCTCTCATCCTCTTTATGAAATCCATCAAACCCCTTAGTTTTGCATGATTATTATGAGGATTTGCTAGTGATTGTGGGATTAATGCACTTGGAGTCTTATTTGAGGAACCCATGTGAGGTTCGTAGAGCGGTATCGATGTCAATGATTCTAGTTGTAATCTTCATTATATGTTATCAATAAAAGAGAGATTTCCTTTGCCAATTCATGCATCTATGTTCTTGTGAATAATTTTGAATGTTTATAACTTATTTCATTAGAGTTGGTACATGTTTATGTTTATAAGGATTGCATTTATGTTGTTATAGATTGCTTTCTATGTTGTTTCAGATCAACTTTGGGAGGAGATATGCAACTTAGGAGCAAGTAGCAGATAAAGGGGATCTACTATGAACGAAAGGATACAAGGTGTCATTCTTCATATTATTCTTGTTTCCCTTGTTTAAAAGCAATCATTAGGTTTTGTGAAATTGGGTAAGAGTAGGTTAGTTTTCGTCTTTTAAGGAGTCATTTCTCTACCTAGCCATTAGACCCTGACTAGGGGGATTTTCCCCAAAGCAGAATTCTAAAAAAATAAATAAAGGCCTATTCATCTTGCCAAGGTTCTAGCCATTCAATCCAAAATTAACAAGCTTCACCAAGCTCATTTCATATATTTGATTGACAACACTTCTTAGGTATCTAATCTAGTCCTTGTTAACAAGAAGCAAGGAAACTTTTGTATTGGCGCCCAAGATCTCAATAGGGCCTATCCCAAATATAATTACCATATTTCTTTCATAAAATATATTATTGATACTTGCGCATGTCACGAGATATTCTCTTTCATGGATTTATTCTCTGGCTACAATCAGTTTTGGATTCATCCAAAAACCAGTACAAGAATGCATTTTCTACTCCTTGAGGGACATTTTCTTATCAAGCCATGCCTTTTGGATAACATTGCCAAAATTATTAGAAAGAAAATCATCATTACCACTTTCAAACCTATGAATACCATTAGAGGAATGATGAAATCATTCAAAGACCCAATTGAATGTTATCTTCATAAAGGTGTTTATGAGATCCCATGCTCTTGGTGGTAAATCATATATAGGTGATATTGTTCAATCTTTTCAATTGTGGAATAAAGAGTATGAGGATGAAATTCATCTTGATTGTGTCCACAAATTTTCTCTCCCTAAGAACTTCCAGAATAATAAAAACCAGGTCTTTTTCTTGAGAACATAAGGGTACTTGCAAAAATTGATAATTATTCTAAATGTGCACTTAAAGAAGCCATTGAAATAATCAAGCATCTACATAATTTGAAGAAATATGGTGGATGGCAAGTTAGTAGTAGTTGGATCTTGTTGCTCCAAAAAATAAGAAACAATGTATTTAATAATAATAATAACAATGGTAATAGTACAACAAATAGTCAATCCCTGAGTGATTGAGGATAGGAATGTTATCTTCCCTACCCGAGTTCAATTAAGACAAATAACATGTTGGCCTGAGCTCTTGAGCTCTTAAATAAGTGGAGTGTTGAAAACAAACTTCAAGCTTCTACAAAACCTAGTTTACCTTGGGTATCATGCTTAGAATGAGGTGGGAATAAGGGGAAGGGCCAGATGAGTTTCCTTGGGAAATGCATGGAAAAAGAAAAAAATAGTACCACTAATAATATTAATAAAAATAATACAGCTTGAGTGGGCCTAATGGTTAAGAACATGTGTTTCCTCTTAAGAGGTCACAGATTCAAATCCAGAGAGGGGTAGGGTATGTATACATTCGTAGACTTTACCATTCAAATCGTTGGGTGGAGGGGGGTCCCTTGTCCCACAAACAATGGGGGTATCATACACTTTAACGTTATTATCAATAATAATAAAGACTAATTTTAATAATATTCAATAATAATAATCATAAGGAATATCACCAACTCTAAATCCAACAAATTAAATAATAATTGCAAATTAAATAACCTTTATTATAAATAATAATAATAACCATAAATAATGCAAGTAATAGTAACCATAAGTAATATCAGCTATCATAATTTCAATACTAATTCCAATAAATTATAATTATAATTATAATTATCATAAGTAATAATAACCATAAGCAATATCAACTATCATAATTTCAATACTAATGTTAATGAGTATGATAGTACAATATATAAATTTGTACTATCAGAGAATGCTCCAAATGTGCTTGCTAATGTTGGGGGCAATAACAACCCCACAACTTCAATCCCGAATCCCAACAATAAACCAAAACAAGGGAAGGATAGTTATCTTAGGAGTAGTCACCCTTGTGTGATTTGTGGAGTGTATGGGAATCATACTCACCAGTGTCCTCATTTATGTGAGGTGTGTTTCCTTTTAGGGGAAGTATCTATGCAATATATTGTTAATCCCACCTAAGGGAAAGATGGTAATCAAACCATTCCCCCTCCTAATTCCCAACTGCTATGGTTGTAAAACCCCTAATTTCCACCACAATGGTTAGTAATGGCACAACCCATGACACCTCTTGATAATCAAACATATACCTCAAACACTATTGGATATTCTTCATTCCAAAATATCTATGTGAATTCTCTAAATGTTAACCTTGAAAATCACAATAAATAGTATGATTTTCCCCTTCAATTCATCCCTTATAAAAACGAAATTAACCCACCATCAAATAGTGCCCACGTCAATTCTTGTGACCCAATGTCAAACATATTCATAAAGTACCAATGGTCCTTTTACATTGCATTAATCATAACCCCCATGCGAGGGCTTCTCATAAGTATAGTGTAGTGTATGACTTGGCAGAGTCTCCTACTACCATGTCTAACCTTGAGGTACTTTAGAACTACCCTTTTCAACAAAATTTCTTGCTAATAACTTTGGGTTTCATTGGTCCATCTAAAGCTAGATTAATCTATTTTCACCTAGATTAGCTTGAACCTTGTCTTCCTTTGACAATTTTGTTTTAGGTGTTGGTAACCATTAAGAACCTTATTGTTCACCATTATGTCATCATTGAAGGGGCATCCACTTGCATCATCTACACCCATTTTTAGAATAAGTTGGTATCTACAGTGTTAATTCTGACGATAATCATCCTTTGTGCATATGATGGTTGTTTGTCTCAATCATAAGAACTTATTTAAAACTCTCATGTAGAAGTTTTTAGTGAGACCATTTTAATTAATATCAAATTGGTAGACAATCAAGCTGACTACAATATTTTGTTAGGATCTAGCTGCATCTATCAATGAAGGTGGTATCTTTGAAAATTTTCCACCTTATGATGTTTTCCCACCAAGGAAAGGTTATAACACTATATCGGCTTACCTACTATGATCATAAGCCACAATCCAATCCTAACAATGTATTTCCAACTCTTGAAGTAAACCAATCCATG
>JZKD02S1705265.1:693699-718301 GCA_000966675.3 Picea glauca
ATAATATTATTGTGTTTATATTTAGAGTCTATATTTAATGTATTATTAATGTTTTTTTAGTATGTGTTAATTATATATTTATCCACTATATGGACATATTAATTTTATTAATGTGAGTAACACTTGGATACACAAAAATATCATGAAATAATCAATATCATCTATTTATATGAACAAAGTTAATACACAACTTTAATTATTAATGAATAAAATTATATTAATATTAATATAAATGTTATGTTATAATGTTACAACATTTATATAATGATTTCAAGAAATATAAATTATAACATTAAAATTTAAAAATATATATTATTAATTTCATGAGCACATAATTTAGGAAGTTTTAGTACAATGGAAGGATACACAACTACATAATCCGAGGATGTTACATGGGAGTCAACCACTGTTATGTAGCAATTCTCACATCTCAAGCCTTGATGACAAGGTTGTTCTTTAAGAGGGAGGGCATGTTAGGGTCCTAACCCCTCAAGTAGATAGAATAATGTGTTTTGTTATGTAATAAAAGTTGTCATTAGTAAATAAGGCCTATATAATAATTTGAACATGCAAGATTTACTAGAAGGTTACACTTATAGAAAGTTCTTCCTCTAGAATGTTTTAATGAGATAGAAATAGTATATATAGGGGTAGAGAGAATGGAAAATATTGTCTTGTGAAATCATTTATACTCAAGCTCTCTTGTGTTGGAAGTTTCCCTCTAGAAGAGGTAAGCGAACTTTGTTGTCAAGATAATAAAGGTATAATCTTTGTGTTATTGCTCTGCATATTTTCTATCGAAATCATCAAGCATATGCATAATTTGAAGAAAGATGGTGGATGGGAGGTTACTAGTAGTTGGATATTGTTGCTCCAAAGAATAAGAAACAATGTATTTAATAATAATAATGGTAATAGTACCACAAATAGTTAATTAGGTTTAGTGCTATTGAGAGAGAAGTGTTATCCTCCCTACCCAAGTTCAATTCCTACAAATGACAAAAAGCTTCAAGCTTCTACAAAACCATTAATAAAAATAATAAAAATTAATATTAAATTTAGAGAATAAATAATACTAATATTAATTAGTAATTAGTAATAGTTACAATAACTAAATTTTAACCATGTAGTTGCATGGGAACCCCTCCCACTTTTCTATATAGTAAATATTATTTTAAAAAATATTTACATAAAAAAAATTAATAATACTCACTTTATGGATGTGGATATGAATAACATTTAATTCATCTATATTTGAGTGGATATGAATCAACATCTTCTCCATGTCAATGGTTGAAGTTTGTTATTCATATCATTAATATTGTCACTCCCAACTTATGGAAGTTAAGATGGATTTAAGTTGGTTATACTATTTTAATAAGTGACTAATTTAGTAGTTATGTGACTAATTTGGTAGTCTAAACTCTTTTCTAGCGATTGTTTCGGGGATCTTTGCCCAAAATCCAACAAGAAGTTAGATCTGCATATTTGAATGATTTTTTTGTATAATCTGAGTGGGTTTTTCAGCATGCTGAATCCATTTCTACATTCAAAAATGGATTTTAAACCAAAAAAAACAAATAGTGATTGCGTGCATATTTATGTCGTCGGATTCCAGCAAAAAAAAACATTTCGTAGAATAGTTAGATAACGTCATTAGTTTCTACTAAAAATACTAGATTTAATTATTAATGAAAATCATAGTAAGACAAGCTTAGATCCATCTTAACCCTAGATGTATCAAGTGTTGAGAGGTATCAAATTTCTAGAGGTGCAAACATTTCCTCAAGTTCTACACTCTAAAAGAGGTTTTCACCTCAAGAGATTTAATCCCTCCCAACTCTTGACAAATCTATGGTTAATATGAGTTAAGATGGGTTAAGATGGATTTACACTAGTTTACTTCAATATGATGGATATGTGTAATTTATGTGTTCTTTAATATGGAGTTATATATATATAATCTCCTCCATACTGGATGGGTTGTAGCTTCTTAGCTCAAAAGAATATTTTTCTAACTATAAATTAACTAACTTAAATAAATCAACTTGAAGTGTTGGATAAGGTAAGTGATAAATCTCATAGATTCACTCTACCTTCATATATGCACATTTACTTAATAGAAAATGTGGAAAATTGGAAACTCTATAAATTCCATGTTAGTAAAGGAGACAATTTTGCAGAGGAATTCGAGAACCACTAGATGTGGCAACATGAGCACTAGTAGGTTGGGTTGTAAGGATAACTTCTAGGCAAGGCCAAATGGTACACTAGGATTGTGGGGACCAAAAGACGCCCAAAATGGGAAGGAATTATCTAAAATGAATCTCTAGATAATTTTTTATATATCTTGTTACTTGTTGAGTGAAAAATTGAAGCTATTGGCTTCTAGGGCCCATTTTGGAGGACAAGTCTTATTTTGGTGATTTAGGGTCAAAAAAATTGTGGCCTTGGTCCCTAGCCTCTCAATATTCTTCTTAAACATCAATAGCTTTCCAATGATACAAATATCATGTCAATAGGAGTTTGTATGAGGAATTTATTCCTACTACAAGTTGACTTATGTTTTTTACCACCATGGTACAAAGTGGATGCCATGTCTGCACCTATTACTCACACATCTAGAGATAGAAACTTGTGGACTTTCAAGAAGATTCTAGGGGGCCTAAAACCCTAACCTTAATTGGGAGTTAATGCATGGAAAAACTCTAACCTTAACATTAGATGACTATGAGGACATGTTAAACACTAGGCTACTAGGAAAGGAAGGGGTTTCATTCTTGGTGTATGGATTGTTCTTCTCTTCTTGAACAAAGCAAGGGAGTGGGATATTAGAGTAGGACAAAGGAAGGGGAAGACCCTATAGTAACCTCATATGGAGTTTCCCAATGTACATATTGTGCTCATTTTATGGATGATGTGGTAGTTGTTTTAGCTATTTTAGTCTCATCTTATTTTGGCATTTTGAATGCTAAGCTAGTAATATTAAATCTTAATCTTAAGTAAGCAATGCAAAGAGTTTGAAAAAATTCTAAGATATGTTGTGACAAACTATTCCAATGGAATATCCATGTACTTTATGGATCATTTGTATAACCTCATTTGTGGAACCTTTAATTGTTTTGGAAATTCCAAAAAGATTCATAGGAATAAATTTTGATTTCTCAAAAACTTTTTATTAATATCATGTGTGCATATTGTTCAATGTTAAGTTGTTGTGATCATTAGTTATCATTATATTTTATATCCTAAATAACCTTTAAAGGAAGATGAAATTGTAATGTTTATTTCATCATTTTTTACCTCATTTTTTCCAAGCAAATATTAAAGGGAGTGTTAGAATGTAATATTTACGTTCTCCAACATTGAGTGATTATTTGTGGACACATTTAAAGGTCAATGTATGCTCTCAAAGGTTGTCTTATTATACCACTTACATTCTTTATGTCCACAAGTCAAGTTTAACAGGGAATATCATTCTTATGTGGTAATGTTGCTAGATAGTCTTATTATAATACCTTAGCTTCTTTATGTCCACAATTCAAGCTTAAAGAGGAATATCATAGTTATGTGGTAGTGTTGCCTTAGTGAGACTTGTGACCATCATTATCTTCTCATCTTGAATTATTTTACTCCTTTGTGTGTTAATGTTGAACTTCTTCCTATGCTAATAAAAGTTTTCTTCACACATACATAGAGATATCATTAAGTCTTGAGGATTAGTTCACACATACATAGAGATGTCATTTTTGAGGACTAGTTCAATGCATTTCCATACAAGCTAAATCAATAATAATCTTTATATTAAGGGAAGAACCAAAATTATATTAGAGTTATTTCTAAGAAAAAAGAGATATATATGTTTGAGAGATAAAAAGAGAAAAGAAAAATTATTTTTAAATAATCTTATACTATAAGTATATTTATTAGAATTTTTAAAATACATCTTATGATTCATTATAGATTAGATGTGTATAGTTTGTTTTATAAGAATAAAAAATAAAAAAATTTATTTATTTTTTAATATTTAAAAATAAAATCTAACAAGTTAAAATAAAATTTAATCCACAAAAATGGATAACTAAATATAATTTATTCGAATCGAAATGGCCCAAAAAAAAAAAAAAAATGTGTTAAGAATATTATCCTTTTGAAAAGTTTTACCACTTAAATTCGTTGTTTTCTTTGTGCTTAAATGTTTTCTTGTGTTATTTGCTATTGAATCTGTTTGCATTTATGCTTCTGCTGCACAAGTGATATCAGAGCAGCTGAGCGGAGTCGGTGAGATCTGACATGCTAAAGAAAAAAAGAACAACAAATTTGTTGACGTGAAGGCGAGTTTCCACTGAAACCTATGCGTGAAGATCTGGGTGCCGCGTGCTGGAAGACCATTCATTTGCAGGGGCGATATTTGTTAGCCTATCGCTCCCTGAGCCATGTTCAAGGGATGGAGATCATCGGCCTTTAAGACTAGCAGGGGGAGCGATAACCAGTTTTCATGGCAACTGTCGTATACACAAGATATGTGCAATGACTTTTAATATTGTCTTTAGTTAAGTTTGTGGAGGATGTACTAATAAAAGTGAGGTGGATGTTTTAGTAAAAGGTTTTAACGTTTTTATAAATATATTAAATATTTTTTCACTTAAACCTTTTAACCAATAAGTTTTAGCTCAACCTTGAAATATATTAATTTCTTCATTTTTTAAAAGGCTTGATTTTATAAATTGTAGATTTTTTTGGGCAGTTTGTGCTAATGAAGTATAGAGTTCGAAGTTTGAGGTGGAGAAATTCAATGACAAAAATAACTTTCAGCTATGGAAGGTCAAGATGGGGGATCTACTTGTACATCAAGGATTGCAAAAGGCGTTGGTGGGAAAGACAAAGAAATCGACAAACATGATAGATGAGGATTGCGAAGATTTAGATGCAAGAGCTCGCAGTACCATTCGTATGTGTCTCACAGATGAAGTTTTGTTTAACATCGTTGGAGAGGAGACAACAACAAGCTTATGGAGCAAGATGGAAAGTCTTTATATGACAAAGTCCTTGACGAACAAAATCTTCTTGAAGAGGAAGTTGTATAGCTTACAGATGAAAGAAGGTAGAAAAATTGTCGATCATTTTAACGTTTTCAATACTCTGATTTGTCAATTATCTAGTAGGGAAGTAAATACAATGAGGACAAAGAAGTTATCCTATTGTGTTCATTCCCTGAATGTTGGGATCATTTAGTCACATCTATGTGGTTTAGCACAGCAGACGCCATTGATTATGATATTGTTGTGGGAGCCTTGTTGTCTAAGGAGATAAGGAGAAAATATAGTCAAGAAACCTCAACATCAGAAGCAATGGTGGATAGAGGTCGATCCAAAGAAAGATGGCAGAATCAGAGAGGTACATCAAGATCTAAGTCAAAAGACAAGAAGGGTAAACTAAAATGTTGGTATCGTGGCAAATGAGGGCATCTAAAAAAGGATTGTTGGAAAATACAACAAGCGTCCAAAGAGGACTCCACAAAGGAAGCAAAGGAAGCCAATTCTGTTGAAACAAGTTCAGGTATGACTTATGAGGTATTATCTACATGTAATTTTTCACAGCATCATCAAGATTGGTTAATAGATTCTAGCGCATCCAATCATATGTGTCTTTATCGAAATTGGTTCTCAACTTACCAATTTATAGATGACAATGTTGTTTTTATGAGAAATTATATTTCTTGTAAAATTATTGGGATTGGTAGTATCAGGGTTTAAATGTATGATGGCACTAACATATGTGAGGCATGTACCCAAACTTAGAAAAAAATTAATATCTTTGGGAGCTCTAGATTCTGGTGGTTATAAATGTACAGTTCAAGGTGGAGTACAAAAGGTGTCTAAAGGCATCTTACTGGTCATGAAGGCTAAAAAGATCGAGAATCTTTATCAACTAGAAGGAAGAACTTAATCAAATCAAGCAACAGTAGCATCTAAAGATGAAAATGACTCTACTCGTTTATGGCATCAACGTTTGGGTCATATGAGTGAGAAAGGGCTTAAGGTACTAGTAGATCATAAGTTACTTCCAAGCTTAAAATATATGAATTTGAATTTATGCAAGCATTGCATTTATGGAAAACAAAGTAGATAGAAGTTTAAAATAAGAAGACATATTGGTGAAGTTGTCCTTGATTATATCCATTCAGACATTTAGGGACCATCTCGTAACGTTTCTTTTGGAGGATCGTCATATTTTGTAACATTTATAGATGATTACTCTAGAAAGGTGTGGATCTATTCACTGAAAATAAAAGTTGATGTATTTAATGCATTCAAACAATTTAGAGCTTTGGTTGAAAAGAGCACTAGCAAGTCAATCAAATGTTTGAGAACAAATAATGGAAGTGAGTTCACATCTAAGGAATTTGAAAATTATTGCAAGGAAGTTGGGGTCAGAAGGCATAAAACCATTGTTCATACTCCTTAGAAAAACGATGTTGTTGAATGCATGAATAGGACTCTTCTAGAGAGAGCAGAGAGGATGCTCAGTAATGCCAAGTTGTAGAATGAATTGTGGGCAGAAGCAGTTTTTACAACATGTTCTTTGGTAAATTGGTCACCATCAGTTGCAATAGACTATAACATTCCAGAAGAGTTATGGACAGGTCACCCTTGTGATTATTGAAATCTTAAATCTTTTTGTTGTGAGGCATATGCTTTTATTTCAAAACATCAGTGTTCTAAGCTAGATCCCAAATCGAAAAGGTTCATCTTTGTTGGGTATGGTGATGGATTTAAGGGATTTATATTGTGGGATCCTACTTCCCACAAGATCACCATTAATAGAGATGTCATATTTGATGAATTTTCACTCATAAAATCAGATGTAGATGTTGAAGTGAAACAAACAAAAGTACCACAAACTCAACGAATTCAGTTGGAGACTCGATCATCTACAGGAGAGAAGGATCATGAAGATGTTCATGAAGAAGCTCCTATAGAAGAATATGTGATACATAAAATTTCTAGGAAAATGAATAAACACCACAACAATCTCTACAGAGGTCTACATGGGTCATAAATTTTCCTAAGAGGTATGATGATTATGCTACATATGTTGCTTTGATTTCTAATGATTGAGAACCTAGTTGTTATCATGAAGCAATAGAGGTATTTGAAATTACTAAATGGAAAGTAGCAATGAAATAAGAAATGGATGCCTTAAAGAGGAATGAAACATGGGACCTGGAAGAACTTCCAAAGGACATGAAGTTTGTCGGTTGCAAATGGGTTTACAATTTGAAGAAAGGTGTTAATGATAAAGTTGAAAATTACAAAGCAATACTAGTAGAAAAAGGGTATTCTCAGAAGGAAGGTATTGATATCCATGTAATTTTTTCACCCGTTGTTAAGCTTGTTTCAATTTGTGTTGTGTTAGCACTAGTTGCTTTACTTGATCTTGAGTTAGAGAAACTAGATATTAAAACAACATTTTGACATGAAGATTTAGATGAGTAAATATATATGGAACAGCCATAAGTGTTTTTCCAGTAATGCAATAAAAGGTTTGTTTGCAAACTCGAGAAGTCATTGTATAGCCTGAGGCAGTCTCCCAGGCAATGGTACAAGAAGTTTGATTCCTTCACTGTGAGCCACAATTTTACAGGAAGTGAGTATGACTACTTTTTTTACTTTAAAAAGTTGGAAAAATGGAATATTCATTATTTTCGTGTTATATGTTGACGATGTGCTTGTAGCAAGAAAAAACATGGTTGAGAACAACATGTTAAAGGGTTAGTTGGTTGGCACATTTTATATGACATATCTAGGAGCAGCAAAAAAAATCCTGGGCATGGAGATACATAGAGACAGGAAAAATGGTAAGTTGTGGTTATCACAATAGAAGTATGTGCAGAAAATACTTCATATTTGGTATGAATAATGTGAAACCAGTAAAAATCCCTTTGGCTTCCCATTTCAAGTTTTCTTCAAGTTTATGTCCTAGTAATGATGAATAATAGGAGTATATGTATTGTGTATTGTATGCTAATGCAATAGAAAGTTTTATGTATGCGATGGTAAGTACTAGGCCAGATATTTCACATGCACTTGGTGTTGTCAGTAGATACATGGAAAACCTAGGTAAAGAGCATTAGGAAATAGTGAAATGGGTGCTTCAGTATATTAGTCTTAGAGCAAGATTTTCCTCACCCTATGCAATCTTGCAGAGAGGGCCTTACTCCATTTTCCTATGCAAACTCACTTTCTCTGATTGATAAATCCAGAGACCAAAACATAAATTTTTTCCACTTGTACGCATCTTGCACCCTATACAGCAAGTGTATATGCAGGCTGCTCCACTATAGCCCGCGTACATCATGATTTGTGCTAGAAAATAAAAATTAAATGTCGGGTTTCCATGTCACAACAAGAGATATCTGATCCTTGGCCTTCAATATACTGGAAACGTTCTGACTCAGCCCTTCAGTTGAATTTTGAAGGCTATAAAGAAGCCAATACCAAGCTATGGAAAAGGAGAGAGCATTCAACTTTGAGAGCAAGGTTACTCTGGTGAAATTATTACTTCATATTGGGTTTGCATCCCTTTGTCCTTTAATTCTGAACACATTGTTTAGCCCCCAAGCTCTTCCCTTATTGATGGAGAACCTCATTGTCTCCCTTCTATGAGTTTGTCTTTGGTGGAGGATTGAAGTGGTGGAGGCCCAGCTGGAAGGAACTTGGTTTCTCGGTTCTGAACCGTGCCAACATGGAAGTCTATAATATTTTCACTTCTCCTGATCATTTCTTAATATAAATACTCATTTCCCGTCCAATTGATATCTTGAAAATATATGAATTATTATCCATGGGCATGTTTGTTTTGTATATCAATGGATTATGTTATCTAATGTGATAACCTTTTATATTATCACTATATGCTTGCTTCGCTTGTTTTTTGAGAACTTGTTGCAGGTATAAATCTTTGGGTCAAAGTGTTCAATGGTGGACATCATCAAACATCCAGACGAGGTAGGCCCCTTTCTTATCTCGCTTTCACATTGGTTTATATAGCATGTTTATGGGAAAGAGTTGATTTCTACAGTCATACCTATCTGTTGTGGTTTACCCTAGACATAGAGAGATTTCCGTCATAACACTTAGGGGCACGAGTAATTATTGTATCACCTATAACAGTTGTAGTGATTTAGTTTATGGTTATGTCAATTCACATTTTGTAGGTGAATTGGACAAAAGAAGATCCACTTCAGGATATGTCTTTACTCTTGCAGAAGAACGAGTTATTTGGATGTCAAATATTCAAAACATTGTTTCTTTATCCACTACGGAGGAACAATATATAGTTTCCTTACATGCTTGCAAGGAGGGAATTCGGTTAAAAGGTTTTTTGGGTGAGTTTGGAATGATGCAAGACAAGGTGAAACTATTTTGTGATACTCAAAGTGTTATTCATTTAGATAAAAATCTAACTTATCATAGTATGAAAAAGCATATTCCTATTAAATACCATTTTGTAAGAGAGGTTATTGATGAAGGTGGAGTGGCTCTAGAAACATTCCATACAAAATAAAAATGTGTAGACATGTTCATGAAACCAGTTTTGTTAGAGAAGTTATGATGGTTCCTGACTTCTCTTGGCTTGCAGGAAAAGTGATGAATAAATTTGGGCATGATATATCAGGTAAATTGTTATCAAGGTGGAGATTATTTAAACGTTTCCAACCAATTTGTCACGGATAGGATATCAATGGATTTCTTGGATCCTATTATTCTGTCTTCAGTTGATCAAATCAACTAAAAATAGAATTAGTTAGGTGCACATTAATTGTAACTACTGGAGAGATGTTATTATCTATGTAAGCTCATAGAGGAAAATGCAGTGTGTGGGATGAGTGTGAGAGATGGTTGTAAGTCGAGTTTGGCTGTTTTAATTCTCCATTAAAAAATAAGAAAAATCGATTATCATTTTCATGCAGACATTTCCCTTTTGAAGGGTTTAACCACATAAATCCATTGTGTTATTTGTGTGTGTGATTGTTGTCTTCTGATATTAGTTATTGAATATGTTTTCATTTGTGCTTCTGTTGCACAACATACACTCATATATATGTTTTATTTAATGTTATTATATTACATTAGGTTTCAATGATTGAATTTGTTTTAAACTTGTTAGTGATAGTTTCGATATACATGTGGTTCTTTCACACATATTCTTTACAGAGTATATCACCATTTTTTTATAATTGTAAATGTTAATTTAATGATATATGTGGATATCGGTGGCCACCCACCTATTCCAATTGGCTCACATATAGGTTTCATCTCAGAAATTTCAATTTCCATCTTGGAAGTTTTTTTTCTAGCTTTTCGGGTCCTAAACTTCTAGGGTCGTTTTAAGGCCCTAAATAACGTTTTTTTGGGCCCACCATGGTCACACTATAGAAGGAGTTATAATTTGATAGCATAATGTGTATTCATCAGATAGACCTTTCCAACAGGCTATCGTTTGCCTAAAACAAAGATCATATGCAAAAGTTACGACCCTAGGAAGTTGATGTACTAACTTACCCCAACAAGGCCCACATGACTTTTGGCACTTCATATCCTAGGGTTAGGTTTTTGGATGTCTAGGGTTTTGGAATTCATGTTTGATGTAAAAATTCCTTTGGAGCCTCATTGTACTCATCTTCTTTTGAATGAGCATAGCCGTCACATCTCTTCTCAGAGATAAGTTGCCACCAGTTTAGCAAGCTTGTTTCAGTCTGCATTTTACAGTTTCAACATATTTATTATTTAATATAAGTCGAGTTTTATTGTATCTCTGTTATTATTCACTGTGTCTCTGTGTTAATATTATACATCCGTGTTTTCTTTTTGTTCCACTCATAAATCTGTATCATTTAATGAGTATGGTACAATGAAGTTTATATGTTGTTATAATCTTCATAAGTAATATGAAACAACAAGGTAAAAGAGTGAAGAAAATTTTGTAATAATATAAGTTATTTTAAAATAGGTTACTCTAAAATACTATACCACATATCCACACAAAGGAATAAACATTATAAGAGTTTTAATCGGTTTTAAGGCCCATTTAAACTGGATATATCAGTAGTTTACTATGCAAGAAAATATTTTCTCATCTTGTACCTAGATCTCAATGAGAATCATGGAATACAAATAGGAAAAAACAATGTCTCCCAAAGCTTGAAAGGTATGCCAAAATTTTTGGGATCCAGTGATTGTACCTATTGTAACTCGTGTAAGGGTTCCATGAAAGTTTCCTTATGCAATTCGTTGATTGGTCTCTCATCATAATATAATTTTTCTAGCAAAGTTTTTATCTTTCAAATACCTACATAATTAAGAACAACAGAGTTATGGATGATTTAAGAGTTTGAAAAAATGTAACACACCCTAGACTCACTTATGGTCATATGTCACTAAAATCCAAATTTATCACATATAGAAATTTTTAAAATTTCTTTTACTCAACTCATTGTCTCTCTAATACCATTAATTAATTAATTAGAGTCTTCTGGAAGGCTCATATATTCATATTTTAATCTATGATACCAGCTTATAACATATCCAACTCCCTGGCTAGGCCACATTACTACCAAACCAACTAACATATCGATTCAAATACAGAAATATACACAAAATGACATACAAGCATGTTATTATCATTAATTCTTAAACTCGTGAATGAAACTGATTTAAATGTGCACAACAGCAATTAAACACACACACCAACATTCATATATACAAAATACAAAGTAAATGCATTCAATCATAGCATTAAAACTATAAATTCCTGATTGATTAAAACACTTATCTTTTAAAGAAACAATTTACACAATCAACTATAGACAAAGGATGTTCCACCCAATCATAGACTATGTTACTCCAATTATCTCAGCAACAAGTCACCCCCGAGTTGGGGCTATGTTGACGGGAGAAATTGAACGCTCGTCAACTGGAGGAGTGGATCCGGTCCAAGGTTGTCTAAATAACCCAAGCCATTTGGAATGATCCACCCCGACGGGTTTAGCGGCTACATTGGCCGATCTAAGTCCTAAGAAAACAAAAGAAAAACTAAACTAAAGAAACTAATATAAGTGAAAAAAAAGCAACTACAGCAAACCATATACAAATTGAAAACTATATATATAGTTTACTAACTAATACTATAAAACAATAATTCTACTTATTAAACGTTCAGCTATTAATACAATTAAATCTCAATTATATATGTGCAATATCTACAGATTACAGATTTTAAATTGAAAACCTGCAAAAATCATTTGTGAACTGTGCTATGACAACAAAGCTATTATTTTTTATTTTTTATAATTTTTATGAGAAAGGAATCAAATAAAAACTATCTAAGCTGAGCAATTAAAATAATAATCCTAACTGTAAAACTGAACTATATATCTATCTAAACTACTGAGAATTCTCGAATTTATTAACTATTAAATAAAAAATAACAAACTGACCTGAAGTAACGCTTCCTATTTGTCCCGTGCATAGTACTTGATTTAGTTGTTTGATGGGAGGAAACCCGCGCCAAATTTCCCACAAGCTTCTTGTAAACAGGAAGCAACAGTGCTCTTTGAATACAGATGACAAAACAAACAAGACATAAAATGACAACAATCTTAAAGTTTACAAATCATCACATTTAGATAAATCCCTGTGTGAAGAATTGTACAAAACAGTTCATTTAATGAATAAGATAAACCTTTTATTCATTAAATTGAAACAAAGTAATTGTTGTACGAAAAATGAGATACATCAGATATGGATAGAATTTAAGTTATAACGCATCAACCTGTATCAAGTCTTGATATCTAAAGTAGTCAATAACTTGATCACAAATTAAAATGCACAAAACTTGAACGAAAGTATGATAAATTGAAAGCTAAAGTTGTTACAAAAGATCCACTTCCATTCGAGTCTGTATCATCATAAATCCATAGTCTTTGTTCTCTTAATAGTGATGGGTTCATTACAAAAGTTAATGAGTATATAAAGGCCACAGGGTAAAACATCCCTGTGGAAATTATCAAAAATTGTTTACAAAAAATCTGGGAACAATCTCCCAAGTCTCTATTTCTACCTATGACTAACAACTTAAAACAAAACTATATAACAAAAACATGTTCTAAACTGCCACAACATGTCCAATTTCCCATTGAAATTCATATGTACCTGTAGGTGGACAAGAATAAACAAGTTTAGATAATGTTTTATTTGTAAAATTAACAAAAATCTAAATTTTATGACTAGCTACAGAATCTCACAATTCTGTAGCTGGTCATATTTACAAACAAAATCGTTTTAAATCAATCCAAATGATAACAGAAATACATTCGACCTATTAAACAAACCCTTAATTACTAATTCAAAACAAAGCAAATCATTCACTCTAGAAGTAACCAAATCTTTTGTGCCAATTTGAAACAAACGAAATCGTGTTCAATTAACCGAATTGTAACAGGGATATATGCGATATGTCAAACAACTTTTTATTACCAATTCGAAGAAGACATAATCATTTTTGAATCTATTCAAAACCAATGAAATTATTTTTTGAATCAATTTCAATCGAAACAGATTATAATCGATTCATCAAACCAATCTTTGATACTAATCCAACGCATACAAAAACGACTATGCTAATTCAAGGCATACGACATCGTTTCTAAATCAAACCAAACAGAACTAAATCAAACTAACTCATAACCAATTCAATCGTTTACACTAATTCAAGAACAATAAAATCGTGTTAAATCGGTTCAGTCAAAACATAGTTATATTTGATTTTAGCAAATGAATCAACGCAAACGAAATAGTTTATGCTAATTCAAAACAAAATCTTTTGTACTAATTCAAATACAAAAACGAAATCATTCCTGGTAATTTGAAGTAAACAGAATTGTTTTTGAATCTATTCAAACAAACAGAACTAATTCGGAGTGAACACAATCGGCTATGCTAATTCAAACCAAATCATTCAAAAATCGATGTTGAAATAACATACCTGGGTTGTAGGAAAATGATTCGGCCAGGATAACTTTGAGTTGACAAAGGCAGTTGCTGCCTCAACATTTCTGAAGATGATAGAACCCGTGGTATTTTGCTTCTTCTCGTTGGCTTGTAGCCTGTCGTTTTCCTTTGACAACACAATAACCCGTTCCTCCAATGATTTAATTTTAGATTGCAACAGAGGAACATCCATGTAGTAACATTCAATCCAGGAATTGCATTGAGTACACGATGGTTGATCGGGCAGAGTCACTACAGGTGAGGGTTCTTTCAAACTACCAGGGGTTCCACTACCAATCTTAATTCCCGGGAAGTTAGGGTCATTCTTGAGGCACGATGGGAGGTTGGAAACGTATTCATAGGGTTCCACAGAACAGAGGCCATGAGAATAAGGGTATTCCTCACTCAAGAAACGTTCAATCTCAGAATCCGAGTCCTCGCTCAAAACAATAGGCTTCTGGTCAATGCTTTGTTTAGGCTTGTTTCAAGCACATCTAGATATCCATCGTGCATTCTTCTTTCCCTTACTATTTACACCAGTATCGCCTTTGCCTTTCTTCCTTACAGGCCTCTTGATGGTCTTAGTATTGTCTTTAGCACATGGGTCGGCCATGGTATCGGGTAGGTCAATGTTGGGGCAGTTCAAGGGTTTGCCAGGGGGTAGAAGGGTAGGAGATGGCACGATGGTCCCAACCAGGGTTTTAGTGAGCAAAACCTTGTCCATTTGAACACATTCATGAGTGGCAAAGCCATTCCTTCAAAGGAATACTTGCCAACAGTCACCACTCAGTCTTAAATGATAAACGATAACGATTTTTATGAAGCAGTGATGGAAAAGGTTGTTATCAACCTTCTCCCTCTTAAATCGTTTTGACATTTTGTATAGACTGCATAGGAGGTAGTGAGGCATATTCAGAGGGAAGTCTATGAAATTCATAAGAAACCTGAGATGGTAAAGAAACACTAAACCATAACGACCTTCGCAATTCACGAATTGCTTAACAATGGCTAATAAATCGTGCCACCTGGGTTTAAGCGCAGTGACAGGCATACCTCTATCACAACTGACAATTTTCCTTGATGTGAACAGGAGCGACCACGGAACCTTGTCCACATTTGAATTATTAAACCACCTCTGCCCTTTAGCTGGTAAACCCGTGGCTGAACTGAGGAATTATTCATCTAGTTCAAGTTGGATGTCTCCAACCTTGGCCCTGCATCCATCGAACGTGAGGGAAAACTGTTGGGCTACTGCGAGGTTGAAACCCTCAAATTTTTGGATAAAAACTAACCAACCACTATTATCCAGGTCTTCACGGGCATTGTCAAATAACAGGAGCGTTTGGATGCCATTAGGTTCTATGCGCACTACAAGTGCCATGGGAGAAAACACACAGTGAGCAAGGTAAACAGACAGGGGGTTAGACAGGGTATACGCAGAACCTAAATCTCACAGGTTTCCCCAATATCAATAGAGGTAACCCGAGATACAAGGCAGGCATTAATGCCTAAGTGTGTGGGGGTGGTGGAATGAAACAAACCCATGCAAAACATTCATATCGAAATGTACAATCGACGGCACTATGGTGATTCAAATCATTATTGGTGTGTGTTAAAAGAAATGCAAATGACATGCCAATCAAACAACTATTGAAAACTATGATAAGTCAAACCGAATATTTGCACAACAATAGTGTTTGCATGATTTAAAACAAAACAATATTTCGAATTTAGCACCAAAGATTTGACCATAAAAATTATGCGTTGTATGAAACCATTGCGCTGAGGGTTTAATCACAATGTTAATTCTTTGTTAATTCTTTGTTATTAAACCAAAGAATTTGACCAAATACAATAGAGCATCAAACCACCATTGTATCAAGGACTCAATCACAATCACTAGAATACCATTGCATCACAAAATTATAAAATGAAGTCATATTAAAAAAAATGCAAAGTGAGTGAAGGCTTGGTGTCTTGCCAACTGTGTGACTGTCATTGAGTTATAGGTGAAATGACCATATAAACAAGAGTAACCATAAGAATCCAGTGATGATTTTAATGCTATCGACATGACTTCGAACTCAAGCTTTTCACGCTTGGAGTCGTGAAAATGAAAACAAAAGGCAGGTGTGTGAATGCGCAAAATAATCATGTCGTTTTGTTCAAAAGATTGCGATGAGAATCAAGGGTTCCAGAACACTTGTGTAGGCAACTTATAAGGATAGGATAAAAATGTGAAATGGCTGCCAACAGGCTATAAGCCCAAAAGTATGGATAGGATCCTATGGGTGTCTACAGTCCACTATGACAACACAAATAGCCACTAAAATATAGTGAAATGACTCCTACAACAATTCCAATCGGTTGGCTCTCTTCCCCATCAATCTACACAACCCAAGGGATGATATTTCATTCTTTGCACTATAGTCTCTTAAATAATATACATCCCCTCTACGGATTTAGCACAGACCAGTCAGAAATCTCTCTATTGGGGGCTCCAAGAAATCCAGTAGAAATAGGAGTACTCACACAACAAGCTCACTTTCACTTCTGTAGTTTTCTCAATGTAAAATAAATCACACACATAACAACCTCATTCTCAAAATAATTTCCATCTTCAGTGAGCTATCTTCAATACCCACTATGGTTGGCCACTCTTCCCTAACACTCAGCTCTACTTTTTCTCATTTCTTGTTAACTATTAAAGACTCATATCCTTCCTACTTGAATTTTTTTCTCCTCTCCTATGCTTGCTTGGCTCTTAATTTTCCTCCAAGGATGATTACACTCAACCCTTGTTTTCATAATTAAGTGGTTCGACTTCCTCACTCAACCTCTTACGTGAATTCAATGATTCAATGAGTGCTTAATAATTCAAAGGGGTAAATGGATAAATGAAAAACTGATTAATGAGTATGGATTAATACTCAAGGCATATGAAAACCCATCAAAACCCCCATTAAGTCCCCTCAAATCATAACCCCCCATTACTCTAGTCCTTACTCATCTATAGTCGACAGTGTATTTCATTTTATTATTTTCAATGTACAATGTTTACATATTACATCGCTTGGCCCTCAACCATTCATAATACTTGCAAATATATAATACTACATTAGGGATCAAAACCGAGGTTTTTACAATCCCCTCCCCCTACAATTTTCACAGTCCTTAGTACACATCACCATACAAGTGTACATGTATACATACATAGAATATTACATCACAATTGTTAGGATCCAATCCTAACCCTTCTTCGTGGGTCATTAGTTAGTAGGATATGATTTCTATGCAATAAAGGATGACATTAGTTAATAAGGCCTAATAAATAATGGAGAATAAGTCAATGTAAGAAGACTTAATAGAAGCTTCCACTTCTAGAAATATCTTCCTCTAGAAGTGTCCTTAGAAGTTAGAATTAGTATAAATAAGAGTAGGATGTATTGGATTTTTTTTTCCTGGAAATTATTATAATAGAGCTCTACTTTATTGGAGGTTTCTGATCTAGATGGATATCAGTGGCCACCCACCTTTCCAATTGGCTCAAAACAGTTTTCTGGCAATTTTAGTAATTTACTATTTTTAGCAGTTTTCACTTCCAGAGTCGTTTTGAGGCCCTAAATGATGTTTTGGGGGAAAACAGGTTTTCAATATAAAATTTCCTTCAATATTGTACCTAAAATGAATCTCCTGGACAATACCTTTCCAATGAGCTATCGTACGCCTAAAACAGAGATCGTATGCAAAAGTTATGACCCCGAGAAGTTGATGTAATAACTTACCCAAACGGGGCCCACATGAATTTTGGCGCTTCATCTCCTAGGGTTAAGTTTTTGGATGTCTGGGGTTTTGGGCATTACTATTTATTGTAAAAATGCCTTCAGAGACTCATTGTAATCATCTTCTTGCGAATTAGCGTAGCCGTCACATCTCTTCTCATAGATAAGTCATCACCATTCCAGCAAGCTTATTTCCGCTGCATTTTACAGTTTTCAGCTTATTTCGTTATTGAATAGAAAACCAGCTTTACTGTATCTCTGTTATTTTGTGTTAAGAACCTGTTAATAATCTGTATTCATTTCGTTCTACTCATAAAATCTAGATCAGTTTCCCCCTCGAAGAAGAAAGTGAACATTGCTATCTTCAATAAAGGTTCTCTTTCTGGTATTATTCTGGTACTAATCTAGCTATATTCTTGTTGTTCCATTACTTCTTGCTAAATATATTTTTTCACATACTATATTACATTTGGTATATTTCAAGTGGTATCATAGCTCTTTCCTTGTCAGAAAATTGTGGGTTATTTTTTTCAGGGTAGAGACATATTCTGGCATCTTAAATCTACAGAGATTTGTCACGCAACGCATAAATCCACGGTCGGGGAAGCATACATGAAGGAACTAGAAGTGGTACTTAAAAACACATTGTTGGCCACCCTTTTAATCCATGTTGGTACCCCTTCGAGTGGTAGAACATGAAACAACACCTATATACGGATTATCCTAGATATCCTGAAGCCCTTTGTAGATAAATCGATCAGTCATGTGACTTCTATAGTGCCACCGAGAACAACACTTAGGGAGATACTCTCTATTATCTGGGTAGTATGGCTAAGGGTATGTTTTAGCCTCCTTAGTTGGTGCTCTAAGATATTGGGACAAGTACTACTATTGGACCTCGCACGTACATCAGAGATCTATAGCACAGGATAAACCCTTCTTTGTAGAAACCTTATATACCCTAACCTTTGGGACAGAAAAAGACACTGAACATACAAGATCTATTGCAGTGCAACTTTACCTTTTTCATTTTGGTTGTGAAATTATTACACATGTTTTCTTGTTAAGAATTTGGGCCTTTCAACACTGCAATATTCTTCAGATTAGAGTCTAACTTTGCAGGACTAAAAAAAATAATTATGGGGCTTGACCACACCCTTATTTGTGACTTTTTCCATTGGCTTCCTCTCTTCATTCTACTCATTGTGGTACCATTTATTTTTAATCTTTTTTTTCCTCGCGGACCCAACCCTTTCTAAGACCCCATTATTTAAGACCTATCCCATTAGATTCCTCTCTTTGTCCTAATCACTCTGGTACCTATCAATTTTTTTGGCCCAAAGTTCTTTCCTGGCCCCTTGTCTGCTACCTAAGTCGTCCCAATGCCAACCACCCACTCTCAAAGCCAAGAATATTGGGATTCTAAGGGGTTCAACTAGAACAACAAGTGTCCTCCATAAACACACAAATCTAAGCTTCCATAAGCACATCAGTAAATGAAGCAGTCCAAGCATCCATGCAACACATATTCAAGGCTAAAAATGTTGAACCCAATTCATAGGACCCTCAATCCTCCCATTATGAGCCTAATCATTCATCTCTATCCCCTTGGAGTTCTCCACACTCTCAGAATAAGGTGCCCAAAGTTGACAAGCATAAATTCAATGGATCCAACCCAGTAGGGTGGTTTTCTCAAATGGAACAATACTTCTCCCTTCATGATATTTGGGATGATGAGAGAAAACTCCATGTAGGGGTTTTGTACTTGGATAAAGAACAATTTTAGTGGTTCCAGTGGCATAACAAATGTTATCCATGACTACCCACTTGGAACATGTTCACTAAATAAATTTGTGCTCGTTTTGATAGTGAATCACATTTTTTGGGATGTCTCACTAAGCTACGCCAAATGGGATCAGTCTTAGACTTCATCATGACATTTGAATAGTTTTCTATCCACACCAAGGGATTATCTGATAAATTTTACCTTGAATGTTTTATCAGTGGCTTAAAGGAATCCATTAAAGATCATGTGAGCATGCATCATCCTACTACCTAGTTGCAGGCATGCCAATTAGCACTAGAAGAAAAGAACATCCTTCAGGATCCCCCCTGGAGGTTACATTCCCCAAACATCTGCACCTCGGGGCTAACCCAACTCTGACACAAAACTTAACGGTCTAAAAGGTCTCTCCAGTGGAAATGGCAGAGAGTCGCAAGCAAGGACTTTGCTATTACTATGATGAAAAGTATTCACCAGTACATAAATGTATGGAACAAAAGTTCTTCCAGATTGATGCATCAACTTTCTCTTCCTATGACAACATCCCATCAGATGAGGCTCTTGACCAAGAGGATGCTCCACCAATTTTTCATGTCGAAGACTCAGTTGCAAACCCTAGAGAATCAAAGGAACCTGTCATATCTCTTCATTCCCTCTCGGGTTTTTCAACCCCACAAATATTGAATATGAAGGTCTACATCAAACATAGGTCGATTATGGTCTTGATTGATAGTGGTAGCACCCATAATTTTATTCACTGCAAGCTTGTTGAGGAGACCCATTGCTTTGTCCACCCTGTTTCTAATTTTCAAATCCTCATCGCTAATGGTGGTACATTGAAGTGTGGGGGATGCTCTGAGAATGTCAAACTCCAAATGGGTGATTATCATCTAAAAACCCACATGTTCTATATTAACATTGGTGGTTGTGATATTGTATTAGGTGTAGAATGGCTTCACACTCTGGGACCGATCACCATGGATTATCAAGAGTTACATATGAGCTTCAACCAAGAGGCTCACACCTATACCCTATGAGGTCTCCACACGGGCTCCCTTGAAATCATCAACTCTCATAGGATGGAAAAAATGTTGAATAAAGGACACCATGGTGTGATTTCTCAATTTCATCCCATCCAGGTCACAGATCAGGCCTCCCCAACAATTCCTCCTTGCCTCCAACTAATATTGGACAAGTACCCTAGGGTCTTTGAGGTTCCAAAAAACTTTCCTCCCTCTAGGGGTGAGCATGATCATAGCATCCCTCTCCTTATGGGAAGTCTACCCCCCAATGTCCATCTCTACCAGTATCCATTTTCTCAAAAAAATTAAATAGAGAAGATGGTAATAGGAATTACTGGAGGCAAGGGTAATTCTCCCTAGTACTAGCCCATATTCTTCCCCCATGGTGATGGTATTAAAGAAAAAAGGTACTTGGTGCATGTTCCCTGAATAAAATTACCATCAAAGATAAGTTTCCCATTTATGTCATTGATGATCTATTGGATGAACTCCAGGGTGCCTGCTTCTTCACCAAATTAAACCTTTGTTCAGGCTATCACCAGATCTAGATGAAGGAGGAAGATATTATGAAGACTTCTTTCTGAACTCATAAAGGACATTGTGAGTTCTTGGTCATGCTTTTGGCCTTTGCAATGCCCCATTCACCTTCCAAAGTCTCATGAATAAAATATTGAAACCTTGCCTTAAGAATTTTGTCCTGGTTTTCATTGATGAAATTCTCATTTACAACAACACTTGGGAAAGCCACTTTCTCCATGTGGACAAATTCCTTCACTTCCTACAGGACAACACATTTTTTGTAAAAAAGACCAGATGTTCATTTCGGGCTAGCAAAGTGGAATACTTGGGACACATTGTGGGTCGAGAAGGGGTAAGAGTGGACCCCAAAAAGATTCAATCTATGCAGGAGTGGCCATGACCCATGACCTTAAATTTCTACGGGGTTTCCTCGGTCTCACAGGATATTACAGGAAATTTTTCCACCATTATGGAAATATTTCTAAGCCTTTGGATGACCTTCTTAAGAAGAATTCATTTCATTGGACACTTACTATCGAGCAATCCTTCACGGATTTATAGTGGTATATGTGCACTACTCCAGTATTAGCATCTCCCGACTTGAACAAAACTTGTGTGGTAGAATTGAATGCTTTTGGAATTGGTATAGGAGTAATGCTCACACAAGAAGGTCGACCCCTAGCCTTTACTAGCCAAGCAATGAGTGGCCAAAATTTGGGAAAATCTACACATGAAAAATAAATGATTTCCATTCTCCATGAAGTGCCCCCATGGCGGCCATATATTTTGGGACACCATTTTTTGATCAAAACATATCACCATAGTCTGAAGTGTTTTTTAGAGAAACAATTATCCTCCCCAGAACAAAATAAGTGGTTGACCTAAATTTTGGGTTATGATTATGAAATCATCTATAAAAAGGGAAAATACAATATAGTCGCAGATGCATTGTCAAGACAACATGAGGAGGATGGATCCTTCTTTTCCTTATCATTACTATTTCCAGATTGGATTGAATAAATATGCCAAGAGTGGCTTACACACCCGACTATGTCCAGGTTAATTCATCGACTTTAGTAATACCCTAATCCTCTCATCATCTACACTTGGAAAGACAATATTATCAAATATAAGGATCACTTGGTTATTTCTCCCACTTATGTCCTCAAGCTGAGGCTCTTAAATGAGTTTCATGCATCTACTATTATGGGTCACTCAAGCTTCCAAAATACCTATGCTCATGCCCATCATTCTTTTTTATTGGAAGGAATGAAGAAGGATATCCTTCACTTTGTCAATCAATGTGAGGTGTTCCAATGCAATAAAGGTGAAACCATCAAGTCTCCAGGAGCTCTACAAAGCCTACCCATTCCAGCGTCTATGTGGATGAAAATCTCCATGGAATTTATCGCGGGCCTCCCCAAAGTTGGGAACAAGTTAGTCATCATGGTGGTGGTTGATCACCTCTCCAAGTATGGTTTTTTTTTTCATTACCCCACCCTTTCACACTGGCACTAGTAGCACAAGTTTTCCTTGATCATATTTCAAGTTACATGGCATGCCCACTTCTATTATATCTGATTGTGACCCCACTTTCACTAGAACATTTTGGAAAGAGTTGTTTAAATTGCAGGGCACCCAAATGAACATGAGCACCACCTATCACCCTTAGTGTAAAGGCCAAACATAAGTGGTCAACAAATGTTTGGAAACCTACTTGTGGTGTTTTGATTCTGACAAACAACACCAATGGGTGAAATGGATTCCCTTGGTAGAATGGTGGTACAATACTATGTATCATATAGCCACTTAAATGACCCCATATGAAGCAGTGTATGGAAAACGACCACCTACAATCACTACCAATATTCCAGGAACATCAAAGGTCCAATCTATTGATACAATGTTTCAAGGTTGAAAAACCACCTTAGTAGCTCTAAAGGATAATCTCCATACATTGGCTCAAAATTGCATGAAGCAACAGGAAGACCAACATCGTTCAAAAAGGGCTTTTCGGGAAGGTGATTAGGTGTTTCTTAGACTCCAACCTTACAAACAAACCTCTCTAAAAGATCAAGGACATCACAAGTTGACACCCAAGTTTTATGGCCCCTATCAGATCATCAATCATATTGGTTTAGTGGCCTACAAATTGGCCCTTCCAGATACTTCCAAAATCCATCTAGTGTTCCATGTTTCCTGTTTGAAGAAAGTGGTGGGACAGAATTGCAGGGTCCAAACCATCCTTCTTGAATTAGATGAAGAAGGCTCCCTTTGGCTCCGACCAGAAACAATACTCAATGCATGATAATGTCAGTTGTGTGGCATAACTATCAAGGAAGTGTTGATCAAGTGAAAGGACACATCACCAGAGGGTGTGACTTGGGAACCATCGACCATACTCCAACAATTTCTGCATTTTCATCCTTGAGGACAAGGCTACTTTTGAAGGGGTAGGGCATGTTAGAATCCGATCCTAACCCCTCTTCGTGGTTGATTAGTTAGTAGGATATGATTTCAATGTAATAAAGGACAACATTAGTTAATAAGGCCTAAAAAAAAATGAGAATAATCCAATGTAAGAAGACTTAATAGAAGCTTTCACTTCTAGAAATATATTCCTCTAGAAGTTTCCTTCGAAGGTAGAATTAGTATAAATAAGAGCATGAGGTATTGGATATTTTTGTCTTGGATATTATTGTAATAGAGCACTACTTTTCTAGAGGTTTCCCCCTCGAAGAGGAAAGTGAACATTGTTATCTTTAATAAAGGTGCTCTTTCTGGTATTATTATGGTACTGCTCTAGCTATATTCTTTGTGTTCCATTACTGCTTGCTAAATATTTATGTTCTACATATTATATTACATATGGTATATTCCAACAATACTTAGATAATTGCACAATTTAATAACTATGGAAACAATTCCAACCAACAATCTCTCGTTCCCTTCAACCTGCACAACCCAAGGAATTGTACCTGCTTCTATGCATCACAATCCCTCAAGTTCTCCCACTTCCCTTACTGGGTTCCAGTGCAGAATAAACATGAATTCTCGTATTTGTGGCTCCATAAATAGTGAATGCCAAACGTCGACCCTCTCGCATAAGGACATCACTGATTCCTTTCCATGAGGCGTCACATTCCAACACAAAGGTCTTTGTGAAGTCGGGAAGGGCCAAAACCAGAGTGGTGCACATGGTCGTCTTCAAGGTTTGAAAAGCTTGAGCAGTTGCTGGAGTCCAAGTGAAAGAGTTTTTTTTGAGGAGAACCGTGAGAGGTGCTGCAATATTTCCGTAGTTCTTAACAAACTTGCAATAATACCCCATGAGGCCCAAAAATCCACACAAGATTTTGAGAGTCTTTGGGTGTGGCCAGTCTTGCATAGCTTCAATCTTTTTCGGGTCCACCCTGACGCCATCCTTTCCCACCAGATGACCCAA